>ML779562.1:160890-224455 GCA_009831015.1 Picea engelmannii
TCAGAAAATTGTTATGATAATCTTTTATGTCTTGTTTGTCCTGTAATAATACTTCAGGAAGCATTATAGCTGATCGTTTCCGAGAAGCTTAAAGGCCTAACTGGTGTGAGTTTCCCTCCTCCAATCAGCTTAGAAGTCATCTCATACAGGACATACTTGGAGCGTTTCCAGGTTAATTAGTTAGGTGTCTATTGCTTTAATTAATTAGTAGTTTAGTTAGATTTAGATTATTTAATTGCAGTTAGTTTCCTTTCTGTTTTATAAAATACAAAAAGACAAAAAAATAGATCCTTGGCTGTCTTAGGGCAGCGAACACATGAGTTTTGCAGGTTTTAATCAAAATCCGTGATTTGTCCATCATGTATATTTGTGAATAAGGAATGATTATAACTGATAATTAAGTAGTTGATTTGAGTTATTATGATCATATTTAGTATTTTGTAGACATATAGTAGTTAGTAATTTGTAGTTAAATTAGTTTGTTAGTTTTAGTTAGTTTTATTAGTTTCTAGTTTCCTTAGTTTTAGTTTAATTTCTTTTATTTAATTAGTTAGTTTGTTTTAGTTAGTTTTTATTAGTTTCTAGTTTCCTTAGTTTATATTATTTAACTTAGATCAACTTTCTCTTTGGTTTCATTACGAGACCTTAGAGCGGCCAACGGAGCCGTTAAACTCGTCAGGGTGGTCCATACCAAACGGCTTGGGTTATTTAGACAACCCCGGACCGGTTCCACTCTCCCAGTTGACGGATGGACTGTTTCGCCCGTCAACACAGTTGGAGGCCCAATTTTCCCAGACAAATTATAGATCTGAGTTCCTCTCACAAATTCACCAAATTTCAGAAAACAAATCAGCCAAAACAGAGTCTGAGAAGTGAAGTTATGAGCATTTTAAATTCAACGGTTTTTCAGGGTTTTTCTGGAAAACACCGCGATTTTCTACAGCAAGTTATTGTTCTATTTTTGGGGTTTTTTCATGACGGATGTGGGACCAAAGAGTTCATAGGTTGATCAAATGAATATTTCCTCTCAAACCCTCAAATAAATTCTTGAAGCATTCAAATCCCAATTGAATGACAGATTGGATGCCTTCACAAACGACCTTAATGATAGTTTTCGTAGTATTCAAGATTCATTGGATAACATGCAGGAGAGATTTCTTATGGCGAACATCAGGGATGAATATAATAAAGAAATATATTCTTGGTATGATCTCGAGGCCGATTGCAATGATTGGTATATGGATAGTTGTCATTTCTGGGATGACAACCACTTCCATATTTTATTTGATGACTCTAATCCACCTTCTGTAGAGAACATCAATGTCCCACATTAGGAGCTAGTTACCAGTGCCCAACCTGCATATTCTACAATGGTATTGTTCCTTCCAGATTCATATTTGATAATATCCCACTATGTATATGGATATTATTATTTGGATCCACATGATAGGTGTCAATATTGGGAGCATCATTTTCAGTTGGTTATTGGATGCCAATATCTTCCATGTTGGGTTCATAGGATCAATTGGACATGGGACCCTGGTTTAAAATGGAGGTTGGACTACTTTAGCATTCTAGCTTCCATTTCTCAATGGGACCTTGGTTCTCTAGTATACTTTAGCACTAAGGTCCACACTTATCCATGGGACCCTGGTATATGGTTGTACATCAAGCATTGAGGACAACTCTTTCATAAGGGGGATGGAATGNGCAGAGGGCCCATAATGATAATAGTGGAGGCCATTCAATGTAATGTGGAATAGGTCAACTATATTATTAAATAAGGCCCACTATGGTAGTTAGATATAATAAATCTAAGAGGACTTCTTAGAAGGTTCTACTTCTAGAAGATTCCTCCTCTAGAATGTTCTTAGGTGATGGTAGCACTATATAAGGGGGTTCAAGAAATGTAATGGGATATGAAGAGATTATTGTATTTGGAGTGGTAGCTCAGTAGGAGGATGCCCCCCTTAAAGAGGCAAGTGAACAAGAGAGGATCTCTTCCATAACATGATCCATTGTATGGTGTTTCCCTACCTCAAGGGTTTGGTAATAATAAAGTGTGGTTTCTTCTATCTTTCTTTGTGGATCTATTGTATATTCAACATTTGTGGTGATTATATTGGTAGATTTATTTAGGTTCTTAACAATTGCCTTAAAGCATATGTGACTCAACACTATTTAGTTTTAAAGCGAGGAACATTAAAGAGATGAAGAGATACATTGGAGTGATTTAAAGTCGATGTTATGAGTTTCGTGATTGAAAAGGGTTCAAAAGAAGTTGGCATGGTGAGAAAAAAGTTGTAGACCAACTTAAAAGACGCAAAATTGAAATTGTTTACATAAAGAAGTTGGTGTTGATGAAAATAAATTTTCCACTCACTAGTACTAACACTACTGTGGTAGAATAATGTTGAAGATGGCCAACAAAATTATAAAATGCAATTCTTTATTGGAGTCACTCTTCTAATGTGTTCATGAGAGAGTTTCTTGTGATTCTACAATTTGTCTTAGAAGGGATACCTTTAATGCTTCTAGAAGTAGTGAATTTTAGAGTGAGGAATGGGGTAATAAGGGTGCTAGAGGATGCAATGACAGTAGGTGGTATGATCATGTGTTTGAACCTACCTTTAGTTGTGGTGTCACGCATGCTTCAAATTTGTTTTTTGTTGTTTTGTGGTTCATCTTGATTTGTTTTTATCAACATGACATCTAATATAATGTGCCAAATATTTCAATCTTTGGTGATGCACACTTGAGCTAGGGGTGGGTTGGGAAGATCACTAAGAGTGTTATTGATGTTATTTGTTTGATAGGATATGCAAACATATCATCATTCTCCATATACCATTCAATGATGCACACATATCATCGATTGTCATCTACCATTCAATGAAGTCAATTGTGGACTCTTATTCATCTTCAAATTTAGTGGGGTGTGGCTAGGTGTGAAGTTTTTCTACAACTTCAACAATTAACTTCAAGAGCCATGTGTGATTCATTTCAAATTTAGACTCCATCGATGTGAAATTTTCAATCCACATATCATTTGGTTTGGTGATGGAAGTATTCAACATATGGGTGACTTGTCTCAATTTCAATGTCTTGTTTTCCAAGCGAATGCCAATGTACATGTATTCAATCTAATTGTGTCCAAATAAAACCTTGTACTTGTCACCTTTAATGTTTCATAACCAGAAAAATCATGTACTTAAGAAAAATATTTGACCTTAATAGTGATATTCTTCAACAAAGCTCCTACAATATGTTCTTAGTTATCACTCGTTATCACGAAACATTCTAGGTTGGCTAGCATAGGACATCCAATATGATTCCAAAAGCAATAATGATTACATCCATGTTGCCACCTTGAGATACCACAATGTGGGGGACTAGAAGTACATCAAAGTATATGGAAATTAATATGTCTTACTTGATGACACAGTGAATAGTATGCTTTGAGGATATTAATCTACTCGAGTTGTTGTGAAATTCTTTGATCCTCATGAATTATTGTCATTAATTGGTTATGTGATTTGATTACTTCCTCCATGTTGGTCAACATTTCCATTCTTTGGTTCCAAAATTGTGATTCTTGAAGTTGTTGTTCATGCTAGAGGGAGTTATAGGTGTTGGTGCAACAATATCTAGTGCGCCATCAAAAAATGGTGCAATAAATAATAAGGTTTCTTGGGTATGTGATCGATATCAAGCCATTAACTATAATGTGGATTGTATGAATGAATGGATAAAGTAATAATTAAGTGTGTTGATCTTTTGGAATATTTGTTTGGGCCTTCTTTCAAAATCCTATCTTAACCTACGATCAAATTCACTCAACAACTCACCATGTTTCCAATAGATACAAGTCAATGTAAGAATGTCACTAGAGCGTTGGACCATATTGATTCATTCATGTGGAAACTTATTTCTTACTCTCTGAAATATGGCAAGGTTAAGCTGCACTCGTTCACAATATCAAAGAGATCACTTCCTTGTGGTTCCCTTGAAATAATAATTTTTTAACAAGTTAATCAGATTACCTAGCGGAAAAAGATCCAAATAGTTATGCAACATGGTCATGTGATTGTCGTTGTTAGACAATATTCAACATGGAAGAACATGTGAAAGTGGCATATTGTTTATTCCAACTATTGAGGTAGTCATGGTTTTCCTAACATTGGTATCAAATCTAGATACATGGGATTGTGTGTATTGAACTATACTCTTAACTTATTTAACTTGTTCAACTATGATTTTATAAGTGCACATGGGTGGAGGAAAGAGAGGGGAGTATTTATCCCCAAGGATGTAGCTTATTATCTACAAATTCCTCTACAACTACCCTCTTATCTTCTATTAATTATCCATTATCAAATTAAAGAGAAATATGTTCAAATCATGTGTAGATGAGTAACTCTGAAAATGTTATTTTATACTAAGGTTTAGGATGTGTAAAAGGTTCCAAAAAGATTCAACTTATTGTTGGTTACATTCAACCCTAGATTAAAGAGGTGGGGAGAGAGGCATGAACTTATGTGGGTGAAAACCATTGTAAGTAAGCATGTAAAACCCACCATTGCATATGCAATGTGTTTTAGACATCAAAACTAGTGTTGTGGGTTACTAGTTCATCTCCTTAACTAAGGTATATCATGGAAACACCATATTTGTTTATTTCCCAAGGAAAACCTTGCAGGAAAACCCAAGGGATGCTTCCCCACATTCATGGATGTCATCCCTAGTAAACCCGTCGACATAGACTAGTGCACCTCACCTAGGGGGTTTGAACGAGGAAACTACTAGAATATATTTGAAACCCCATATTAAATATACACTTAACTAAGTAAATTAGACCAATACAAAGAACACAAGCATAAACCAATAACTACATCTTTTTTTTTTCTCCAAAAAAACATATGTTTATTATTTCAACTAGAAATGTAAATTATACATTGATTTGTGCTCATGAGAACTTAAAATTTTTCCTTAATGAGCTCGTCCAACAAAACAAAATGCTTCTTCTATGTTCTTTCTAACATACTTGAAAATACATTAAAATAAGTTAGACTAAAATTAAAAGATCTCTCCAAGCAGATCTATCTAGGGTTTAATTTATCTATAGTTTCTTGTGCTCAACCTCTTTAACATGGTGCCCATGGAGGGGTTCAACCCCCTTACCTTCTCTAAACCATCCAATGGCATCAAGAATAATATTCCTTCCCATGGAAAACCCACCCCTCTCTCTTCTTCTCAAGGAATTCAGACTACAACAAACCCTCTCTCTTCTTTCCAATTGAAAATATGTTTTTCAGTAGTACGATACCTATGGTTCTTAGGGAGGAGGTTCCTGTACTCACCAAACACCACCTATCTCGCTTTCTAACCTATCCTCCTTTATAACAATTTTTGTCGTAAATGCGCAAACAAAATGCTAGGAATGAATGTCCTCTTAATATTATAGAAATCTATGGAATTTATAAGGAGGAACATCAAAATAACAAAAAACAATCTAACCAAGTATTAAGGCTACTTACGAGATATCTTAAGAGAATATTGAGCCACTATGCTTCATCAACCAAAGGAGGCAAGGAATAGCTCAAGCATTTCAAATAGGTATGCCTTATTCCCATACTCAATAGTTTTCTAGATATAATGAAACAAAATCATACTCAACCTTGGTATCATTCCAATCAACCTTTCTAGATAGTGAAAAATCAATGGTAGTACCAAAACCATCCTTAACCATTCCAACATTTATTTCAATCATTTCCATCTCAACCTCGAAGGTAAAACTACCAATGGAGTAAATATCTAGAAGGGTGGAGACCCCAAACCCAATAAAAACAATAATTTCTCCTACCTCCACCACAATAAATGAATTCTTAAACAAGAAGTAACCAACAAATCCCCAAAAAATCCTATTTTCTTACCCATCCAACACCCAATCCAAACAAAAGTCAGGTCCAACAAGTATTCAATAATGCGATGACCACCTACCAAACCAACTATATGGATCTTCAAGAGATCATTCTAATATCGTGGAAGGTACTAGCAACCCCTCCCCTTTTTTATATCCCATAGAGGATAAGGGATTTAAGGAGGAGGAATATTTTCCACAAGAATAAAATATTCCTAAACCAAAACCACATTGTCCTAAAAGGCTAGAAGCTAAGAAGACTTACACCATCTAAGATAATTACCTCTTAGATGAACTAAAAACATTATGTGTCAAAATCCCCATCCTCCAAGATATTAAGGATATTCCTGTCTACAATAAGTTCATAAAAGAAGGATTCATTAAGAATATAGGAAGAAAAAGAAAATATTCTCCTATAGTAAATGTAATAGGGTAACTTGCAAATCTTATGTAAGGAAAAATGTTTGGTCCTAAATACTTAGATCCAAGTAGTCCAGTTTTATATGCCCACATCAACAAAAATTTGATTTAGAATACTCTAATATATCTAGGGACAACCATCAATGTTGAAAAATGATATTACGTACACTAGACCATAGGTAACTATTAATACACACACCTACTATACTCTAACTAGCATATAGATTAACTATAAACACTGAAGGAGTATTAGAGGATGTAAAACATTGATTCATGTGAGTAAATAATAGATTTTATACTACTTTAAACCAAATCCAACATGAATGGGTATGTCCTCATTTTATGAAGAGATTGGTTGGATATAGTTGATGCATATATCAATTGTATTTAAGGAAACATGACCATTGCAAATGGTCAACCTCAAAACAAAATTTTCCTCTAGACCCTGCCAAGCCACTCATTAATACTAAAATACCTATGTGGGTAGGACACGAAGAAGGAGAATAAATTTGTAGGAAATAGTACACCTTATCCTTATAATTGAAATAGTCATGTCCATGAAAAAAAAGATGAATACACTTTCATTTTCAAATTACATGAAAAAATTGTATCCAAGCTTTGTGAAAATTGAATAATATACTAGCCAAGGGGAAGTGAGATATTCTAAGGTTCCTATTTATTTGAAAGAGGTTCCTTGGAAATATTTACTTGGAAATCTTCCCCTCTAAAACTCTCAAAATAAACACTAATTTGATTGTTTTCCAATAATCATAGTCACTAATTATTATTAGAAACGACACAACAATATTATCATGGGATTACAAAGACAAGTAAGGTGTTCATCCAAATATTTATACACACCACATCTACATCAAGGATGTGTTCGACAACACAAGTATTCCAACAAAGGATGAACAACTTTAGTAACCACTCACATAACCAAATCAAATATCAACACATCGATGTTTTCATGTGGTAAAACCCCTACGGGGAAACATCCACGGCCCCAACCAATGCGGCTACTTGGAGGAGTTTATTAATGCAAAAGAAAAATATTACAGAGATATTTTAAAATAGAGTTTCTCACAATCGATCATCGGAAAATGACCCTCCATTCTCTTTAAATAGAGATCATGGACCAATTGAGTGTTAATCCACAGATCAATGACCATTAAGATCGAGGAGAGTATGAACCATCAAATCACTCTATGTTGGGAACATATCATGACCGTCAGATTTCCTAACTACAAATGCATACTAATGCATACTAAAGAAACACACTAGAAAACACATTTTTACCTATTGACACAATAGACCAAGTAGATCTTAACTAACTCCTAAGTGTCTAAATATCCTAACATCCCCCCTTAAGAACAACTTGGGATAGGATTGAAATATTTACAATAGTGACATAGTAGGAGAAGGAATGAGGCATTAGATCCTATCCCCCCTTAACGACAACTTCTTGAACTCCTAACATAGATCAAAGTTTGGAAAACTTCACTTCTATAAAAGACTTTGTGAAAATGTCTGCAACTTGATCTTCTGTAGGGAAAAAAAGCACTTCAATAAGTTGATCATGAATGAGATTTATGATGAATTTCATGTGTAGCTAGATGTTTTTGCTACATTGATTTTGAACTAGGTATTTGGCGAGCTTGATGGGACTTTGATTGTCACACCAAAGGATATTTGGATGATGGTGTTGGAATCCAAACTCTAAAAGGATCTGTTGAAGTCACAGGGCTTCCTAACTTGCATTTACCGCTAGTTGGTACTCTGCTTATGCTGAAGAAAGTACAATAGCCTATTGCTTCTTACAAGCCCAAGTGACAGGTCCTAAACCAAGGCTGAAAACATAACCTGTAGTAGACTTTCGATCATCAGGGTCATCGAACCAATCTAAATCAGTGAAACCAACCAATAAAGGAGTCCCCCTTAAACTGTAATGTATCCTGAACTGAAGTGTACCACAAACATAGAAAAGTATCCTTTTAGTTTATTTCCAATGGATTTCATGGGGTGTTTTCATATATCGGGCAACAATAACAACAACAAAGGAAATATCAAGATGAGTATGAGTCAAGTATAAAAGGATACCAACTAACTAACGGTATAGGGTGGCATCAACTTCAGGGGAAGTACAAGTGGCAGTAAGCTTGACTCTAGACTAGAAGGGAGAAGGGTTGGTTTACAATCATCCATGTGAAAGCAACGAAGAAGGTCACAAGCATACTTAGAATGAGAAAGAAAAATTCCTTCATTGGTTTGCAAAACTTGGAGGCCAAGGAAATAGTGCAAAAAGCCCAAGTCTGTCATTTCAAATTTCTTCTTAAGGATGGTTTTCACATGGTTTAAAAGTTTTGAGTCACTACCAGTAAGGATAAGGTCATCAAAATAAAGGAAACGGATTATGAGATGGATTCCTACTTTCTTGGTATAGACATTAGGATCAAAATGAAATCTAGAGAATCCAGTGGAAATAAGAAAGGTGTCCATTTTGGCATACCAAGCTCGGGGAGCTTTCTTGAGACCATAAAGAGATTTATTAAGGTGACGAGGCTAGAGTCATTATGGAAATAGCCAGGAGGTTGTTCCATGTATATTTATTCTTGTAAATATCCATGCAAGAAGGAGGATTTAACATCCATCTGATGGACCTCCCATTTTTGTGAGGCAGCAAGGGAAAGAACAAGGCGGATGGAATTCATTTTGGCTAGAAGGGAAAAGGTTTCATGATAGTCAATTCCTTCAACTTGGGAAAATCCTTTGGAAACTAAATGAGCCTTGTGTCTTTCAACACTTCCATCTGATGCATACTTAGTTCTATAGACCCATTTACATCTGACAAGTTTTCTTCCTTTTGGAAGTGGTATAAGATCCCAAGTATCATTTGCAATTAAAGAACAATACTCTTCATTCATTGTTGTATCCTAATCTGGATGACCTGAAGCTTCTGCAAATGTCTCTGGATCATGATTTTCTGAAACTTGAGACAAAAGAGAAGAGGCTCATTGGAACTTTGAACATGTCTGACGCTGATATGAAGGATCACTGACAAGATCATCAGTTGCTTCGCGTGTTGAACAGACCCATCTAGGAAGCGATGGAGATGGTGCTGGTTCAGATTCAAAGGACTCATCTAGAGGAGGGTGAGCAGGCGGAGGTGGATTTTCATCCTCGATGTCATCATTTGAAGAAGAAACCAGATCATAAGAAGGAACAAACGTCGAAGATGGCTCGCAGGCCGAAGAAGGCACAACCATCAAATTAGGCTCGCAGGCCAAACAAGGATGATTTTAAGGATGGAAATTTATTGTAAAATGTAGAAACCTTGGCATATATTACTAATCCTTCATATGTCAACTATAAATGTTTTGCGATATTTTTTTAAAAATATTCAAATTTCTAAGTATTTTATATATTTTTTATAAAATTTTGGCGATTTTTAAGGTAAAATAATTTTATCCTATAGAATTTGGGCGAATCATTTTTAAAATAGCGAATCTCGTTTTTGGAAAAACCATGGAAAATTATCCCATGAGTGAAATTTAGCCCCTAAAATCATCCCTGAGGCCAAATAAGGCACAACTGTCGAATTAGGCTCGCAAGCTTACAGTTAGGCTTGCAAGCCAAGATATTTTCATCAAATTTAACATGTCTTCTAATAATAATTTCATTACAATGTGATTGAAGAAGTCTGTAACCTTTGACATCTTCAGAATAACCAAAAAATATACACTTCTCACTTTTAGGATCCAATTATTTCCTGTTCTCATCAGGAATGTGAGCCCATGCTATACTGCCAAATACATGGAAGTGACTTACATCTAGTTTAATTTTAGTCCAAGATTCTTCCAGTGTTATATTTTTAAGAGCCTTTGTGGGAGTACGATTTACTATGTAATTTGCATAGTTGATGGCTTTTTCCCAATACTTTAGACTTAATCCCTTAGATTGGATCATACAATTAGCCATTTCTTTTAATGTGCGGTTGTTTTTCTCAGCAACACCATTTTGTTGTGGTGTATATGGAATAGTGTGTTGCATTTGGATTCCTTGTGTAGTGCAGTAATTTGTAAAATTATTGTTCACATATTCGCCTCCATTATCTATTCGTAACCTTTGAATTTGATGTCCAGATTCATTTTCTACAAGGGCCTTGTAGGACAAAAAATTCACTCTTAAGCTTTAAGAAGTAAACCCAAGCACGTCTAGAAAAGTCATCAATGAGAGTTAAGAAATACTTGCACCCAGAAAAATAAGGTGAAGAAAGTGGACCACACAAATCACTGTGAACAAGATGCAAAGGACCCGAGGCATGCCAAGAGGCACGTTTTTCAAAATTTTCCCGATGATGTTTGTCGAGAACACAACCAGCATAAACACCATCTCTACAGGAAACAAGAGGAAGACCAGTCACCATCTGTTGATTACATAGTTGTTGCAATGAGCGATAATTTAGATGACCAAACCTCTCATGCCAAAGTTTGTTCAAGTCATCACTATGAGCAATAAAAACTGATGAAAAAGATAATGACCCAAAGTTTTCAAACATGTACAACTTGATCATCAATAGTTCCAGTTGCAAGAACATTATTAGGATATTTTAAATCCTTGATTACAACTTGGTGAGGTGAAAGCTCTATGGTTTTACCTTCACCTGAATGAATGATTTGATATACTGATAGAAGGTTACAAGAAAGACTTAGAACACATAAAACATCATTGAAATGACCATTTTCTACTTGAAATGTTCTAGATCCTTCAACACTAAGAGATCTATCATCACCAGAAAATATTTTCTTGGTGTTACATTCATTTAGAGTGGAAAATATGGCTCTATCCTTAGCCATATGATAAGATGCTCTAGAATCAATAAGCCACTCATCATAAGTAGAAGTAGAAGTAGAATTTGTATTGAACGAGAAACTAGAAGAAGAAAGTGCATGTCCATGAGAAGAAGAAGAAGAAGTAGAATCAATATTGGTGTTGTGCTTCTTCATCGCTACTTCTAAAGTTGCCATCTTCTTGAAACATTTGGACTTATCATGACCATATTTATCACAAAAGTTGCAATGTGTGTTAGTATTCTTACTTTTATATTTTTCTCCTTTGTCACCATTAGGATCCAAAGATGTCTGAGTGGGTTTGGGACCCTTATGTTTCTTGTTCTTGTAGCGAGCATGTTGCTTCTTGGGATACTTGGGTTAATCATTCTGCTGGGAAACTAGGGCTTTGTTGGAGGTACCTGCAGTGTTGATCACTCCAAGTTGAATCTTCCTCTCTAATCAAAGCAACACAAAAGGAATCAAGAGTGGGTTTTTCACAAGCTTTCCCTAGAGCCTCTCTCATGGCATAAAAGTTAGATACAAACACAGAATATGCACTACCTAGCTTAGAAAGAATAAGATAGATGCAACTCTCTTACTCCATTTTTATCTACATTCTTTACATAAAATTCTGAGTGTTTTAAACCTAGATAGAAAAATCACTTGAACTCAAGGTTAGTACTTGATTTTCTAACTGTTTTGCTCGAATAATATTGAGTTTACCAAACACAGATTCAATATTGTGCCAACCTTCTTCAGGGTCATCAATTTCTTGGAGGTGGTATCTTAAATTAGGAGAGATGGACATTCTGATTAGTCCAGTTGCTTCATCACTCCTATTAGCCGATTTGGATTTCTTATCATCATCAGTGAGTTATTTTTCCTTTCCCAGGTTAATCCGGTACAAGCCTTTGCCTCTTAATAAATCTTCCTTATGAGATTTCCATTGGAAGTAGTTGTTGTTGGTAAGCAAGACATTACTTGTAGAAGCCATATTAAATATGCAGATAATGTAGATTTAAAAACTAAAACTGATGATCTGGATGGAAAGATCTCAAAAAATTATGCGGTTTCAAAAACACGACATTGAAAACGGACTTTCGATGTGAGAGTTATGCCCTTTTAAAAAAAGTCATAAACGGTAACCAACTGACCACGTGATAGTGTAAGTTGCTTGATAAAGTGACCCACTTTTATAAAGAGAAGTGAGGATCACTTTTACAATGAAGTTACATTATAACATAAAATATGGATGAAAAATAAATAACTCTAAAATAGAATATTAAAGCTACTTATAGTCATTCACTTTTATACTTGAAGTGAAATACACTTTACAATTTTAGCATGATCTTTTTTTTAAAAGTAACAAAAGAGAGACTTGAACTCAAGAACTCTTACTTAATAAGGCAAGTTTTAACCAAATGGCCTAGAAAAAAATAGTGTAATGTTCAGAAGGAGGATTGGGGGTGTTGTTGTTGTTGTGGAAGATAACCTTGGAGAGCGTGCTAAAAAAACTCTTTTCACACAAGAAAAAAAATTCGCTTCTCGATGACAACAAGGGTTAGATCTCGGTTAGTTTACCTAGAAGATGAACCTTTTCCTATCTTTTTTTGATTTTTCGAGATTGCACAGGGCGCAAGGACAAGATCATATGCATATCTAAAAGAGTAGCGACACAAAAATAAAAAAATACAAACCAAAATAAAACTTTGCAGAAATTTAAAAAATGCGTATTCAGGCTTTATACCTCTAGATCTGATTATAAAGGTCGTATTTTGGGCAAACAAAAACCTTTTCAAGTGAGATGAAAAGTGTTCCTGAATGAAACAAGTGCTCCAGATGCAATGGAATAGTCCTCTCAGCCCATAAATGTATGAAAATGACAGAAAATGGAGATGAGGAAACTCGACTTCACGATCTCGATCTACAACAGGAGCGGATCTTCAAACATGATCTCATACCATGTTTGAAAACACAGATATTCCAACAAGGGAAGAACACCTTCAGTAACCACTCACATAACCATATCAAATATCAACACACCAATGTTTTCACGTGGTAAAAACCCTACGGGGAAACATGCACGGCCCCATCCAACGTGACCACTTGGAGTAGTTTATTAATGAAAAAGAAAAAGATTACAGAGAGATTCTACAATAGAATTTCTCATAATCGATCATCGGAAAATGACCGTCCATTCTCTTTAAATAGAGATCATGGACCAATAGGGTGTTAAGCCACGGATCAATGGTCATTAATATCGAGTAGGGTATGAACAGTCGGGTCACTCTATGTCGGGAACATATCGTGACAGTCGGATTTCCTAACTACAAATGCATACTAATGCATACTACATAAACACACTAGAAAACACACTTTTACCTAATGACATAATAGACCTAGTAGATCTTAACTAACTCCTAAGTGTCTAAATATCCTAACAGGATGAATATGCACCGATTAAGCATTGTTAAAGAATAATTAACCCTACCTTAAAAGATATAATCAAAGTAGAATTAGTAAAACTTTTAGATGAAGGATTCCTCTACCCAATATATGAAGGTGAATGGGTTTCACCATTGATTATAGTTCCCAATAAAAATGGAAAATGGAGGGTGTGTTTATATTACAAAGAGGTCAATAAGGCCAAATTAAATGACCACTTTCCCTTACCTTTCATTAATAAATTAATGGATTATTTAGCAAGTAAAAGGTACTTTTAATTTTTATATAGGTTTAGTGGATATAACCATATACATCTTGCCTTAAGGACTAAGACAAAATTACTTTTACTTTCCCAGGGGAAATTTTTCCTACAAGGTCCTTCCCTTTGTCCTATGTAATTCTCTTGGAACCTTCCAATGAGTTGTCCTCATCATATTCTCATATCTAGTCCATGGCACTATAAAAATAAACATGTATGATTTCACCACCTTAACATTCATAAATTCCAATTCAACCACCAAAAATGTCATGAACCAACCTCGCATAGTGAGCAGTGACTGGGGCCAACGTTGAAATTTCTTCAATATGTTCCTGTATGCATCGAAATTTGACATGGTTAGACTAGACACGTGACTTGATGGTATGGGCAGGTTTCAAGACTCAAGAATGTATGATGTCATATAGAAACATTTTTAAAAAATTTCAATGTTGGCCCCATTCACAGGTCACCATTGTCCATCATGTACTCTAGCCTTAGTACAATGTCTTTTAATAGTTGTTTCCTTTAAAATTTGACCAATCTGAAAATTAAAACGAAATGAGAACGAGATCAGACAATATATAGAGTGGTTCTGTGAGTGATATTTGAGTATACAGGAAAATATCTCTTCCATTCCATACACAACACAAGGAAAAATGTTTTCTTTCTCTACTCAGCAATCCCTCAAGCATCTCCTTCCTTTTCAGTGCCCTCATGTAGGCATAAATAATCCAATCCATTGATTTCTTTATGGGAAACATAGTCCAGTATTTCCTTAGCTCTTAAATAATTAATACGCAAATATTTCATGGGCATGGGGTTAAAGGTTTTCTATTTTTCCTTGCCTCTATGCTTATCTACAACCACGTATCTCTCTTCCAAGATTTTCTATTCCGTCCTTGTTGCATTCGTTTTGGTCATTTCTAAATTTGTATTATTGAGTAACTAAGGGGAATATAGTGTGGGGGTTATGTGAATAATGGTGAGAATTATCATAAGAGAATTTCCATGAGGTAGGAAAATGCATGAATGACTCAGACTTATTAAAAATGTTTAAATTCCCTGCTGATGTGGGGATTTCTTTAATGTTGGAGGATATCAAAGATGTGTCATTGGGAATAAGTGGAAATATTTTGGCGTTAATGATGTCATCAGATCATCATATTCACTTACAGATTCTTCATAGGATGATGTCATCATCTCATCATTTTTATTACTGATGTCATTCATCCACCACAAATGTCATCTTGCACCAACCCTGCCTAGTGAGCAGTGAATGGGAACAATGTTGAAATTTCTTCAAACTGTGCATGTATGCATCAAAATTCGACATGGTTAGACTAGACACATCGATTGACGGTATGTGAGGGTTTCAATACTGATGCAACCTCTCCCACTCCTTGGAGAACGATCGTGAACACCAGGACCTTCTCTGTCTTTGGCCTGAAGAGCTGAAATGCCCCTCAACTCCCTATGTCGAAAGTTCTTTACACACAAAAACTCTTCACTGATCTCCCTTCTAAATCGAGAAATCAGACTTCGCAATTTCATGGATTCTATGGTCACGACCCTTTGTCTCGCGAATCCTCGAACCCCGACGTGGGTCAATCGCAGACTTCTTCCCTTTCTATCGGATTTCTCCCTATCGGGAAATCGCTACTCGTGATGTCAACGACTTGGAACTTCAAACCCCAAGGCCCGATGTGTCGATTCTCCGATGACACCTGTCCTCACTGTTGTCACTCGGATCCCACACACTTGCAGCGATAGAGAAATCGTCGATCGAAAATTCATGATTTCCGTGACACCGTTTCACAGGACCTCCCAAGTCTCGATCCCCGATATGCGGCGACACCTGTCAACACTAAATGCTATCACTGTGGGACCAGTCACAACTCGATATTTTGTGAATCCTCCATGATCACTTTAACACCAAGAGTCCCAAAGTGCTAAACCTCGACTCTCCGGGATCATGCACCACCTATCCTCGCGGAAATCAAAGGCTCCGGTTAATTCGGGAAATCGCTACTCACGATTTCAACGAGTTTGAACTCTCACCTCGTCTAACACCGAAGGTCGAACCCTGATGAGCTTTTGTCCTTCCCTCCTGCGCCTAAGGACTAAACCTCCTGCAGCTTCTCCAAGATCTCATGGTCAGCGGGATTTCGCGAGTCTCTCCTGTGAACCTTGGCCGTTGATTCTCCTCCTTGAGGATTTTTTTTTTTTCGCTCCAATAGCTTCTCCCGGTTCGAACCTCCTCCTGGCTACTTCTTCCAGGAATCACGAAGGAAATATTCCTCCTGAGCTTTGACAACTCTGACTCCCTCAGAGACTTTCCTTGTGCTCTTCTCGTGCTCGACTTCCAACAACTATCAAAGTAGTGGATTCTTCCAGACTCTGTATACTTCTGGTAGCAGTAGTCTCTACCTTCTTTTGCTCAAATTTACCACTGAGACTTCAGATTCAGCCTGCACTTCTCCTGCACAGCTCTAATAACCCAATTCAACTTCTGGGCAGATGAGAATAAGAGTTTAACTGTCTAGCCTCATCAACGCACTCTATGTGTATGAATTCGACTGCATTCTATGCAGGAATCTCCTGGCTCAAATAGAGAAACAATTGAAACTCATTCCCTTCCCTCACAGACTTCAGTTAAACCTCTGAAATCACATGCAAAGCATATTCAAAAGCAAATGCATACAAGGAAAACAAACATTCATGAGCACAATATCAACACCGAGAAACAACACCAGTCATAAAGTTGAATCAAAGGCTCTCTTCTATTAATTCAATCTGTACATGGGTGTTCTCCACAAGTTCTCTGCTTGCTCTTCTCTTCTTGCTCCTGTTTCTAAATATGTTACAAAGTACAAATAAGGGTGCCTATATTATTTTCCCTCTCGAATTCTACAACTATCAAATCTACAATTAATTCCTATCTAACAGCATTAAATTTATTAAATGCCTTCCTATCTACTAAGGACGAGAGCTTATCTGCTCAAGGTCCATTTACAAGATACAAGTGCATGTCATTAATTTCACACATTAATGTTTGGCACAACAATTATCAAGGTGTTTCAAAAATTTGGTGCTAGCGTTGTCCAGCTGTTCTCCGCTTCCGCGCTGGCTCGCTTTATGAGTGAGCGATGCTCCTGCATCATACTCCTCGGATTGAAAATTTTCATGGGCTCCTATCCATGAGCTCCTGCATGGTGTATCTATGCTTCTGTATCACTGCTTCATTTTCCCAGCTAGCATCCTCTACTGGGTGATTCTTCCACTTCACCAGGTATTCAAAATACTTCTTGCGCCTGGTCTTCTTTCCCATTCGTTTGTCCAGTATGTACTCCATCTGCAGCTTTTATGCTACTGGCAATTGCTTCTGCCACTGGATCATTGGTTCCTCAATTCCAGATTCTACTTGTTCAGCCCTGTATGGGTATAAATCCGAAATATTAAAAATCAAAGATATTTCGATGCCCTCTGGCAATTCAATTTCATTTGCATTCTCCCCGAATTTCTTCAGGACTTTGCATGGCCCAATTTTCTTCATCTTGATCTTGTTGTATGTTCCCCTTGGGAACCTTTCCTTCCTCAAGTGCGCCAGAACCATGTCACCAACTTCGAATTGAAGTTGTCTCTTTCGTTGATCGGCTCTGCGCTTATACTCTTGATTTGATTTCATCAGTCGCTGCTTCACCTGACTGTGAAGTTCCTGAATCGCTTCAGTGAACTCTTCTGTGCTCACACTGCTAGTTATAGCCTGTTCTGACTCCCTGAGTTCAGAAACTCCCCTCGGCTATGTCCCATAGAAAATCTGGAATGGGATTTTTCCTGTGCTCCGATTCACCGAATCGTTGTACACGAACTCTGCCTGTGGCAATATCTGGTCCCAACTGCTGTGGTGCTCTATCACCAAGATTCTCAATAGATCCCCCAGACTTCTGTTCACCACCTCTGTTTGCCCATTCGTCTGCAGATGATAAGCCGAACTAAATTCCATATTAGTTCCTAGCTTTTTCCATAGCGTCCTCCAAAAATGACCTATGAATTTCGTATCCCGATCCGAGACTATGCTTCTCGGCAATCCATGCAATCTGACGATTTCTTTGAAAAAAAAACTTGCGATGTGGGTCGCATCGTTGGTCTTTTGACACGGAATAAAATGTGCCATCTTAGAAAACCTATCCACCACCACAAACATGGAATCAACTCCTCTTTGCGTTCTCAACAAACTCGATACAAAATCCATACTGATCGCCTCCCATGGCCTCTCAGGTATGGGCAGTGGTTGATAAAAACCTGCGTTCTGTCTTCGGCCCTTCGAATGCTGACAAATTCGACATCTGTCAACAAACCTTTTTACATCAGCTCGCATGCCTGGCCAAAAATATGATTCTCTCAACTTGGCGAATGTTTTGTCGTGACCAAAGTGACCTGCTAAGCCTCCATTGTGTTTCTCCTTCACCAAATTCTCTCTCATGGAGCAATTCAGAATGCACAGTTGATTGCCCCTAAACAACAATCCATCCTGGATCATATAATCCATCCATGGACTCTGATCTCTGAGAACTGGATTCTCAACTGCTTCATATGCTTCTCTGAAGTCTACATCACCTGCATACATGTACTTCAGATTTTCAAAACCCAACGTCTTGACTCCGAACTCCTGCAGCAACAAACATTTCCTGCTCAAATCATCAACTACTTTGTTAGCAGTTCCCGAAATGTGTTTAATTACAAACGTGAAATTTTGCATGTACTCTACCCATTTTGCATGTTTCTGGTTCAACTTCTCCTGTTGACTTACAAACTGCAATGCATGATTATCAATGTACAAAACAAACTCCTTGGGTATCAAGTAATGCCTCCACTTTTTCAACGCCTGTATAATAGCGTAAAATTCTTTATCATACGTGGAGTATTTCAGCTTTGCATCATCCAGCTTCTCGCTGAAATATGCAACAGGTCTATCATCCTGACTCAAGACCCCTCCTACGGCATATCCACTCACATCACATTTCACCTAAAATGTCTTCTTAAAATCAGGCAACACCAGAATTGGTTTCTCTGTGATATTCCGCTTCAACAGATTGAAGCTCCTCTCAGCCTCCGATGTCCAATGAAAATTCTTGTGTCTCTTCTTCACCATGTCCATCATCGCGGTGCTAATTCCACTAAAATTTCTGATGAATTTTCTATAGAAACTAGCCAATCCATGGAAACTTCTCACCTCGAAAACATTTCTCGGTGATGGCCAATTTTTTATCACTTCTACCTTTTCAGGATCCATCTTCAACTCATTAGCCGAAATAACAAAACCCAAATAAATGAGTTCTGTCTTTGTGAAGGAACACTTCTTCATGTTGACCAACAACTTCTCCTGCTGCAGTCTTCTCATCACAATGGCCAAATGCCTTAAATGCTCAGCCTTGGTTTTACTGAAAATCAATATGTCGTCCAGATATACGACAACAAACTTTCCGATGAATTCTCTCAGGACTTCATTCATCAGCCTCATAAATGTGCTCGGCATGTTCGTCAAGCCAAACGACATGACCAACCATTCGTACAAACCTTCATTTGTCTTGAACGCTGTCTTCCATTTGTCACCCTCTCTCATGCGAATCTGATGATATCCGCTCTTCAAATCAATTTTCGAAAAATAATTTTCCCCACTTAGGCAATCCATCAGATCATCCATTCTCGGCAGTGGAAATCTATACCTGATGGTAATTTTTTTGATTTCTCTGGAGTCTGTACACATCCTCCAGCCTCCATCTTTCTTTGGACTTAGTACTGTCGGAACAACACATGGACTCAGAATCTCTCTGACTAGTCCTTTGTCCAGCAAACCCTGTACCTGCCTTTTGACTTCCTCTTTCTCCTGAGGTGTCAATCTGTACGCAGCTTTGTTCGGAAAACTTGCTCCGGGTATGAGGTCTATGTGGTGACTCACACTCCTCACCGGTGGCAACGAACGAGGTAGTTCTTCCACAATGATATCAGTGAACTCTCCCAGTAGTTCATGAATCTGATCTGGCAAGTTTTCCACTCTTGTTCTAGTCAGGACAATTCTCGGTTTCCTGACCACAAAGAATTGTGGATCTTCCTTCTTCTCCATCTCTGTGAGAAGCTCCTTCCCACTCATGAGAAGCATGATACTGCTCACTTTCGGCTTTACCTCCTTATCCTTTATCGGAAGAAATATCTGTGTTATTCCATCCTTCTCTAAGGTGTATGTGTTCATCCTCCCATCATGAACTATATTTCTGTCATACTGCCATGGTCTACCCAATAATACATGATAGAAATCCATGGGAATAACATCACATAGGACCTTATCCTTATATTCACCCATTTTGAAATCAACTAAACATTGTTTAGTGACACTCACCTGATGTCCTTTTTGTAGCCATGATACTTTGTATGGGCTCAGGTGATCAGTTGTGTCCAGCTCCATCTTTTCCACCATCTCGGTCGAAACGAGATTTTCGGTGCTTCCGCTGTCCACAATGACCTTGCATTTCCAGCCCTTGGTCTTGCATGTGGTCCTGAACAGTCTGCATCTTTGAGCTATGTCATCCACCTCTTTCTCGAGTGTTAAAAGAACTTTGTGCACCGTCAGTGATTTCCCACTTCCAGTGTCTTCATCCTCAACATCATGCCTGTGCGCCTCAGTGATGTGAGCTTCTCCTCTGTCCATTTTCCTGTCTGGATAGTCAACGGCTTTATGTCCTTCCTTCCCACATGTAAAACATGTGATGATTCCTCCTCTACCTCTACCTCGACCTCTAGTACGAGGAAAAGCGTTTGCGTCAACATATGCGCCACCCTTCTCTGTATGCTGTCTCCTCGGCTCAGCGTATTTCTGCCTCTGTTGTGAGGTTCTGCCCCTTTCCATCTTACCCTGAGGCTTCCTCCATTCCTCCTTGGGCTTCTGTGTTATTTCTTGGGCAACTGCCTTTCCTCCGGGCTGACTCCTGCCTCATCCTCGTTGTCCCTTCTTGTGGCTCAGCTTCTCCTCGGCTTTCAGATCCAATTGGTAAGCATCTTCCACCGTCCTGATGGTTAGCATGCTTAGCTCATCCTGAATGTCGTACCTCAACCCATTCAGGTATCTCACCACCTTTTCATCATCACTCTCTCGATGACCCGCTTTGATGTTGAGTCTGTAAAACTCCTCGGTGTACTCCTTCACCGTCATCAGCTTATGTCTCAGGTTATGCATTTGCCTGAACAAAGTGATCTGATAGTCCCTCGGGATGAATTTCTCTTTCATCTTAGTGATCATCCTGTCCCAACTCTTGATTTTCTATTTTCCTTTGGAACGCCTATCCGCTTGTAGCTCGTCCCACCATAAGGCTGCATGTCCCTTCAACTTCATAACAACATGCCTTATCTTCTTATCCTCTTCGATATCCTCATAATCGAAGTAGGTGTCAAGAGCTTGGATCCAATCCATTAACTCTTCTACATCCAGGCTTCCCTCGTAGAC
The DNA here is from genome assembly GCA_009831015.1 of Picea engelmannii. Lineage (NCBI taxonomy): Eukaryota > Viridiplantae > Streptophyta > Pinopsida > Pinales > Pinaceae > Picea > Picea engelmannii. The sequence goes on from ML779562.1 coordinate 182,265, forward strand.
TGGAATAGCCATTTTGGTCTTTGAGCTCATCCTGGCAATGGCTCTGATCAACCTCTCGGTTGACGCATCTTCTGCTGTGACCTCTCCTTCATCATGTCCAGCTTCCTCTTCCACCTTGGAGTCACTAAACTCTCCAATGCCGACTCCTCGTCTCTGCGTTGTCTCCATCTCCTCAAGCCTTGCTCGGAGATCTCTCATCTGGCACTCCATTTCTAGATTTCCTACTGGCCTCCCTCTTCTTCGAGCATCCCTGTCTTCTCGATCAGGTGACTTCCTCTCCCTTCTCGGTGGCATGATGTCTTCTCTTATCATTCTCTACTACAGAAAGCAAAGATATAACCGCTCTGATACCACTCTGATGCAACCTCCCCCACTCCTCGGAGAATGATCGTGAACAACAGGACCTTCTCTGTCTTTGGATCGAAGAGATGAAATGCACCTCAACTCCCTTTGTCGGAAGTTCTTTACCCACAACAACTCTTCATTGATCTCCCTTCTAAATCGGGAAATCGGACTTCGCGATTTTGTGGATTCTATGGTCATGACCCTTTGCCTCGCGAATCCCCAAACCCCAACGTGGGTCAATCGCTGACTTCTTCCCTTTCTATCGGAGTTCTCCCTATCGAGAAACCGCTACTCGTGATGTCAACAACTTGGAACTTCAAACTCCAAGGCTCGATGTGTCGATTCTCAGATGACACCTGTCCTCATTGTTGTCGCTCGAACCCCACACACTTGCAGTGATCGAGAAATCGCCGATCCGAAATTCATGGTTTCCGTGACACTGTTTCACAGGACCTCCCAAGTCCCGATCTCCGATACGCGGCGACACCTGTCAACACTAAATGCTATCACTGTGGGACCAGTCGCAACTCGGGATTTCGCGAATCCTCCATGATCACTTTAACACCAAGAATCCCAAATTACCGAACCCCAACTGTCCGGGATCGTGCACCACCTATCCTCGTGAAAATCAAAGGCTCCGATTAATTCGGGAAATCGCTACTCACGATTTCAACGAGTCTGAACTCTCACCTCGTCTAACGTCGAAGGCCGATCCCCGATGGGCTTTTTTCCTTCCCTCCTGTGCCTAAGGAATAAACCTCCTGCATCTTCTCCAAGATCTCATGGTCAGCGGGATTTCACGAGTCTCTCCTGTGAACCTTGGCCGTTGATTCTCCTCCTTGAGGATTTTTTTTTTTTCGCTCCAATAGCTTCTCCCGGTTCGAACCTCCTCTTGGCTCCTTCTTCCAGGAATCATGAAGGAACTGTTCCTCCTAAGCTTTGACAAGTCTGATTCCCTCAGAGAATTTCCTCGTGCTCTTCTCGTGCTCAACTTCGAATAACTATCAAAGTAGTGGATTCTTCCAGACTCTGTATACTTCTGGCAGCAGCAATCTCTACCTTCTTCTGCTCAGATTTACCACTAAGACTTCAGATTTAGCCTACACATCTCCTGCATGGATCTAATAGCCCAATTCAACTTCTGGGCAGATGACAATAAGAGTTTAACTGTCTAGCCTCATCAACGCACTCTATGCGGATGAATTCGAGTGCACTCTATGCACGAATCTCCTGGCTCAAACAGAGAAACAATTGAAACTCATTCCCTTCCCTCACAGACTTCAGTTAAACCTCTGAAATCACATGCACAACATATTCAAAAGAAAATGCATACAAGGAAAACAAACATTCATGAGCACAATATCAACACCGAGAAACAACACCAGTCATGAAATTGAATCAAAGGCTCTCTTCTATTAATTCAATATGTACATGGGTGTTCTCCACAAGTTCTCTGCTTGCTCTTCTCTTCTTGCTCCTATTTCTCAATATGTTACAATGTACAAAGGAGGGTTCCTATATTCCGTTTGCCCTCTCGAATTCTACAACTATCAAATATACAATTAATTCCTATATAACAACATTAAATTTATTAAATGCCTTCCTATCTACTAAGGACGAGAGCTTATCTGCTCAAGGTCCATTTACAAGATACAAGTGTGCGTCATTAATTTCACACATTAATGTTTGGCGCAACAATTATCAAGGTGTTTCAAAAATTTGGTGCTAGCGCTATCCAGCTATTCTCTGCTTCCGCGCTGGCTCACTTGATGAGTGAGCGATGCTCTTGCATCAAATACTCAAGGATGTATGATTTCCCCACACAATATTTGAGATCATCCACATTTGCATCAACGTTCATCATGTTGCACTTCTCATTGTCATCATTCTTCATTCCCTTCTATAGAATCGTTGTCAGAACTATCTTGAAATTTGTCATGGAACTTCAAATACACCCATCAAAAATTTCTTCCATCGACCACGCACAGTTAGAAATGAATGGGGCTAACGTTGAAATTTTTTCAATCTCTTCCCGTATGCATCAAAATTTGACATGGTTAAATTAGATAGTTGCCTTGAAGGTATGGGAGGATTTTGGTACTTAAGGATGTTTGACATCCCCGCATAATATTTGAGATCATCCATATTTGCATCAACGTTCAATATAATGGATGTCTCATAGTGTGCATAATGAATGGGGCCTGCCTTGAAGGTGAATGAGCATAGTGAAATTTCTTCCACTGACCCCGCATAGTGAGTAGTGAATGGGGCCAACATTGAAATTTCTTCAAACTGTGGATGTATGCATCGAAATTCGACATGGTTAGACTAGACACATGCATTGATGGTATGGGAGTGTTTCAAGACTCAAGGAATATGTCTGATGTCCTGACCACATAATCTTTGAGATCGTCCATGTTTGCAACAAAATTCATAATGGGGCATCTCATATTTGTCAAATGTCGTTGTTTCCATCTGTAGAATCTTTGTTGGAACTCTCTTGAAATGTTATGGAACTTCCAATTCAACCACCAAAAATTCCATGCACGAACATCGCATATTGAGCAGTGAATGGGGCCAACGCTGAAATTTGTTCAATATGTGCTTGTATGCATCGAAATTTGACATCGTTAAAATAGACACATGCCTTGACTGTATGGGAGGGTTTCAAGACTCAAGGATGTTTGATGTCCCAACCACATAATCTTTGAGATCGTCAGTGATTGCAACATTGTTCATAATGGGGCGTCTCATATTTGTCAAATGTCATTGTTTCCATCTATAGAATCTTTGTTGGAACTCTCTTGAAATGTCGTAGAACTTCCAATTCAACCACCACAAATGTCATGCACCGACCCCGCATATTGAGCACTAGTGAATGGGGCCAACGTTGAACTTTCTTCAATATGTTCCTATATGCATCGAAATTTGACATGGTTAGACTAGACACATGCCTTGATGGTATGGGAGGGTTTCAAGACTCAAGGATGTATGATGTCCTGAAAACATAATATTTGATATCGTCCATGTTTGCAACAACATTCATAATGGGCATCTCATTTTCAAATGTTGTTGTTTCCATCTATAGAATATTTGTTTGAACTCTCTTGAAATGTCATGGAACTTCCAATTCAACCACCAAAAATGTCATGCACCGACCCCGCATAGTGGGCAGTGAATGGGGCCAACATTGAAATTTCTTCAATATGTGCCTGTATGCATCACAATTTGACATGGTTAGGATAGATACATTCCTTGACAGTATTGGAGGGTTTCAAGACTCAAGGATGTATGATTTTATACAAAAACATTTTGAAAAAATTTGAACGTTGGCCCCATTCATAGGTCACCATTGCCCATTATGTACTCTAGCCCTAGTACATTGTCTTTTAATAGTTGTTTCCTTTAAAATTTGACTGATCAAAAAATTAAAAAAAACTGAGAAGAGCCATAGTACAATGTATTTTAATAGTTGTACTCTAGCCGAGAATACCCGCAAACCCTTTTTGAAGTGTCATTATTATAGAAAACTTGTCGCAACATCCATAAAATGAAACATATTTATAGATTTTATAACATCGAAATTCCTACGATCATTGACCAAATCAAAGTTGACTTGGTCAAAATAATAGGCGACTGTTGGAGGGGGAAAGCCTTGTTTCCACAATGTTGCAACTGCGACAACTATCTTCACAAACGTGGCAAGAGAAACGACTATGTCACAAATGTGGCAAGAGAGACAACTATGTCACAAATGTGGCAAGAGAGACGATAACGTTGCAAGAGAGATGAAAAGGTGTAAAGAGAGACTTCAACATGGAAATAGCAACCTTATCGGGAAATATGGAAAAAAAAATTAAAAATTACTCTATTTTTTGACAGTATGGCCTATTTTGTCCTTAACGCCGCAAATAGAATGCCAAAATGTTTACAATATGTACTAGTGAAAAAATCCCTTGTTTTGGCACTGATGGAAACACTCTAATGCAATATTTAAATCATATCGCTCATACTCCCCTTGTGACCATCGCTCCCCCTGGAACCATTCCTAGTAACTTCCCATCCGAGGTTGCTCCCCCTAACTGAACTGTCCTTGGGGCTGCTCCCCTTGACTGAAATATTCTTGAAAATACTCCCCCAAACTGAACTGTATACTCTTTATGGTGTTTCCTCATGTAAATATAATACATATAAGATAATCATTCAAAAGCATTCATTTTGGAGTAGAAATTACTCCCAGTCTTCAGAAAAGATAGTCAAAGGATTCCCTTGAAAGCAGTTTTGTAAAGATAGCTTCCACTTGTTCTTTTGTTCCCACATATTCAACTATGATGTTATTCTTTCCAACCTGTTCCTGTAGAAAGTGATACTTGATTGGAATGTGCTTCGTCTTGGAGTGCATCACCAGGATGTTTGAGATACTGATGGCACTTGTATTATCACAATAGATTGGAATGGGCTCATCATACTCAACCTGTATATATACCAGAGTTTGTTTTATCCATAGAACTTGTGTACAACATACTGCTACTACAATATAATCTTCTATGTCTATAGATAATGATATTGATGATTGTTTCTTTCATATCGAAGATACGAAACATTCACCCAAGTAGAACATTTCTCCACTGGTGCTTCGTCGATCATCAATGCAACCTACCCAATCTGCATATGTGTAGGAAATAAGTGATAATACTTTCCTTTTGGATACCATAATCCAAACTCTTCTTCACCCTTGAGATATCTAAATATACTCTTTACTGCTAGAACATGTGATTCCTTTGGTGTTGCTTGAAATATTGCCACATGTCCAACTTCCTGCATTACATCTGGTATGGATGTTGTCACATAAAGTAAGTTTTCAAGCATTGAAATGTACTACCTATGATCTATAGACGTTAAATAATCATCTTTGCTTAACTTGCAACTAGTTTTCATAGGAGTACTGACTGGTTTGCAGTCTTTCATTCTGAACCTCTTTTGCATTTCTCTGATATACTTGGTTTGAGAAATGAAAATGCCTTGGTTGCTTTTACATATATGAACACCTAGAAAGAAATATAGTTCTCCAAGTAATGACATTTCAAATTCATTCTGCATATACTTTGCAAATTTTTGGCTCAACCTATCATCATCACTTCCAAAAATAATATCATCAACATAAACTTCAATTAATAAAATATTATCTTCAGTTACCTCGATATAGAGGTTGTTGTCTGCATTTCCTTTATTGAACCCTTGTTGCTATAAGTATATGTCTAGTTTATAATACCATGTCTAGAGGCCTGTTTGAGACCATATAAGGCCTTCTTTAATCTAAAAACATAATCTTCATTTTCTGACAACTGAAATCCTTCTAGTTGCTCAATGTAGAATTCTTCTTCAAGTTCTCCATTTAGAAAATTTGATTTCACATCCATCTGATACTATTTAATATTATTTGAACATGCATAGGATAGTATCAATATTATTGCTTCCATTATGACAACTGGGGAAAATGTGTCTTCAAAGTTGATACCTTCAAACTGTGTGTATCTTTTACAAACCAATCTATCTTTGTTCTTGGTAATTTGTCCATATTCATTCAATTTATTTTTGAAGACCCATTTTGTGTCGATCATATTCTTGTACCTTGGTCTTGGAACTAATTCCCAAGTGTCATTATTCTCTATCTGATCCAATTCTTCAACCATGGCCTTTATCCTAAATTTATACTTTTTGGCTTCTTCAAAACTACTTGGTTCACTCGAAGATAAGAGTGCTAGTATTATTTTTTCTGGTGAATGAATTATTCTACTAGTCTCAACCCCTGCATATTTTTTCCCTATAATCTGATCTGACGGACGATTCTTCTGTATTTGTTTTCTAGGTTTCTTTGTACGTACTTGTTGTTCTTTCTTTTATACTTCTATTTTATCTTATTCATCTTCCCCTTCTGCTACTTCTTCATCCTTTGCTTCTTCTTTGTAAACATGTTCTACTGGCTTGTTTTCTTCTTCCTTTAATTTTCATCCACCTATCTCATCAACAAAGTGAAATACACCAACAAAATGTACCAATACTATCCTCAATATATCATACCGGATAACATAGATATCATACCTAAAACCACAATATTATCACTCAAACCATGTACCAACAATGCACATCAGTCATGTACACCAACCATGTACATCAACACTATACAAAGATAACCAACAACATGTACCAATCTTGTATCAACAACAAACGATACTATGCCTCAACAAGATGTATCAAGATCACCATGTACTTAAAGTATGTATCTCATCCATGCACCCAATAATATACCTCTACCATATACCCATAACATACACCAAGATAACCAATAATATACCTCTAGCAATGTACCACACTCTCCATAAATCAAATACCATAAATCCTCACATCAACCATGTGCGACAACCTCACTATTATACAAAATTGAAATATAAGTAGAATGATGGAACCACTGTCACATTGTCACTGTGAGATATATTGCTGTAAAATTCTACCAATCTATGCCATTGACCTGTAATTCTATTGTGATTCTCTAGGAGGGACTATCATTCTATAATCTTTGGCCATGTGTCCAAAGTTGTTGCACTTGTAGCATTCTACTTAAGTGCTCAATGAGTCAAACCTATTGTATATTCTTTTCTATGTTTCACTAGGCCTTCTTGGATAACAATTTTGTGTATGACTTTCAAAGATGTTTATTTTCTTGCTATTGCCTTTGCAATTTACAACTTTATGTCCAAAATTATTGCATGCATAACATCAACCAAAAAATATAGTTTGATACCTGGGAATTGAATATCTTTTGAAAGGAATTACTCTTCTGAATCCTTCTTCTTCTTGAGGCCCGTTTTTTTATGACTGTCATTGATTCTGAAATATGAATCTTTTAGGTGGAGGAGTGTCCCTATGATCTTCCTTGTAGAACTTACTATCCCCTCTGATTGTTTCTACATATCTTTTTGGATATGTTTCTTGATCTGTTGTTTTTGAGCTTGATCCCTATTTTGTCTGATTGTATCCAAGTCCGGACTTGTCATGATTAGTCCTTTGACTATTGATAATGTTATACAACCCCCCTTCCCTTTGGGGGATTCTGCAACCTCCCGGTCTTGGATCTTCAAACTCTTGAGATGAATTATCTCTTTAGTCCTTCAAAAGATCCTGAATAATCAATCCACACACACACATGTCCCCTTGATGTTACCTGCAATCTCAACTACCTGTAACTCTGGTCCCTGGTGCTTGGAAACAATGATGTGTGAGTGCTAGCCCTGTGATAGAATATTTCTCCTGTATGAACACAAGTTCTGACCGTGGGGAAAATTTTCATAAACTCAGGATTTGGAAATGTCACGAAATCCACCTTTGGTTATTTCCAAAACACGTTCTCCCAAATTTGTGGATCTTTGCTGCGTGTATTCCTGGATCTGATGGTCTAGCTGCACTTCAGATTTCACGAATTCATGAAATTTCACTTACTCCTCATGCAAATCCTTCAGACCTCTATCTCCCGGATTTTCTAATCTAATGCCACGTGTCTCCTCGTAGCGAACAATTAGGATTCACTTCACGACTTCATGACTTTGGTGATCCCTCTTCACAACACTTTAAACACTCTAAAATCTAAAGTGAAGAAATGATTTACAACTAACTTCCATGCATCTTTCCCCAGATATGATGGTATGGAATGATCCCAATCCGTCTTGGATAGATCTTGTTCGTTAACTCTGGGAAACCTTAAAGGAATCCTCCCTTTGAATATTTCTCGCTGCTTGTTGGCATAGGGGTAGACCTAGGGTTCAACTCTAACAGTGCACTAACAAAACCCTAACTATCGATCCTTTTGGAAACCCCTAAGAAGCAGGCAAGGTCTCACCTGAGGTAGAAGCAGGGGGGGTTACAAGACTCATGTGTCTGTAACCAAGTTGGGACACATATCTGTGATAATAACACTTCGCAAACTATTCTAGAAACACTTAGAAAGAGACATCCATTCTTTTCTTATCTTCATTAACATCACATAACTTACCCGAAGATATATTGAGGCAGTAACAATAAATATGCTTCAATCATTTAGCACATAACACTGAGTTAAATCTAGCAATCATTCATCCTTAACACAAATAAAGAACCAATCATCAACAAATCTATCTAACATACATAGTAAGAAAATAACTCATCATATTCAAAACATAAACAACAAAACACATAGAAACCAAAGACACAAGATATACGTGGTTCAACCCAATGTGGGGCTACGTCCACCAACTGCTTTGTCTTCTTTATTATTCTTCTTAATCTTACATTCATCCGCTCCTGTGTACTAAGCCACAGAGCTGAGATTTGCATAAGACAGGATATCTGTGCACTGAGCACCAGATCCTCCTTCTGAAACTAGGTCTAAGCACAAAGTTGACTTCGCTAATGAGCATAGAGCCTGACATACACATTCTGTTGCATAAAGCAACTCATAACTACTTGCACTTATCCACTTCCACTACTCTCCACTTATCTTGCTTCTTTCTACAATACATTCTTACTTATTTATACTTTTACAATAAGGACAAAAAATGGGAGAAGACATGGGCCGACATCCCATTACCCATTACAAAAACCCTAAGGAACCCCCTTGATGGGTCCACATACCTTGAAAAATAAGTGAGATATGCGATCTCAACTTCGCCTGGGCACTCCATCTTCAACTAGCCCATTGAAGTCCAAAAGTGGTCAAAACTTGACCAAGGTTTCCTCAAAACTTAGTCGAGGTTCAATAGGCCCCCAACACTCACCTATGACTCATCTCGAGTCACTCAAGTCTGGGAAATGATGCTTCGAAGGCCTTGAGTGACCTTGAATTGTTGCCTCTCTTGAGATTCTTGGTCAATGAGCTCTTGGATCATATTCTCTAAAACAAGCCCATCTAGGCACTGTTCTATCGCTGCAACCACTTGGTCCAATTGTGAGCCTTGTCCCTCAATTTCTTAAAACACCTTGCAATATTCATGCTGAATAGGTTGTAGCTTCTACGCAACTTCCATTACCATCCCATGGATGGTAGTAATCTATTTCTTCCCTGTGCACTGCTCTTGAGATCTCTTCATTCTTTCAACTGTGGTGAGTAGCTTCATTTGCACCTACATGAAGAGTGCCTACTGTTGCGCCTCCTATAACTGCGCTTCCAGTTTCCTTATCTCATGATCTTCTGTGAGGCATTCATAAGTATGTGTACTTCTATCTCTCAACCATTTGCACTCTAAGGAGAGGGCCCTTATCCTTACTACTGTTTGCTTAGAAAATTCCTCCCTCTGATTGTGCACTTCCTGTGGGGTGCTCGGTACTTCTTGAACCTCCAGTTACATTATCCTTGCTTTAAGTTGTTGGATGGTCTCAACGAGCTTCACCACTTGAACATCGAATGAATCCTTGTCCTCCTGTACCAAGATTGGCACAAAGCGAAGTGCTTTATTCACCTCTCTTTAACCACAATTTTCTCTGTGAGTAGTTGTTCCTTTTCTCTCTTTAGTTGAGCCTTTTCCTCCTAGAGCATCACCCAAAATTATTCTCTCTCTCTTTCATAGGTGGTCAGACTGTACCATGCTACACATAGTTGTTTTATGGATTTATATTTCTCTTGTTTCAAGGCTTCTGTATCCTTCTCCTTTTCTTCCAGGATTCTCTGAAGTCGAGCTTCTTTCACATCTGCAAGTTTTCTTAATTGGGCTGGCTCATCCACCAATTCTGAAATCTTTCACAAAGAAGGAGCAATAGGTACTGCATGGACCGAAAGGGTAGCTTCCTGTACTTCTTTCAGTTCCTTCTCAATTCTTGCATATATCTCCTCCTTCTTTGCTCCATATCTTTGCAAGCTGTACTTAGCTACATCCTCCATGGCTCTATGGACTACACTGATATCATCCTCTATGAGCATGGCCTCCAACTGGGGCTTACTAGTGCACGTCTTCTTTCTTGCTGAAGGTTTATTTGGAGAATCCTTCATCTTTTGCGGTGTTAATGTTTTAGTAGGGGGATATTGAGGTGGTGTAGCTTCACCTTTTCCTTTCTTTTCTCCTTCATCCCCTCCTCCTTGTCCATGTTCTTCATCTCCTCCTCCTTCGAGTGAGTGAGCCAGATCCATTTTCTTCAGAGGTGATTTATTCCTCCTTGGTCTCTACATTATGGACTTCTTCTTGCTTCTTCTTGTTATTTGTCCCACTAGATTGTTCGACATGCTTGACCCGGGTGACTATGTTGTTGCCGATGGTGTCAGTTTTAGAGAGTTATGCATCAGCAACAGGTACAAGGAACTCCTTCGGCCACTCCTTTGTGATATGCTACATGTCCTAATCTATCAACTTGTAATATGACTGTAACTCTTCCTAGATCTCATCTATGTGTATAGGGATATAGATAAAATGTGGATCTGCATGAAACGTGGCTATCAGTCTGTAATGGTACAAGGTGCACGATGTCATGCATGGAAAAGACTCGATGGAAACCTTCAGTTGCTAATAGTAGGAATGAAACACAACGTTTGACTGCCATTGCTTCGGCATGTCGTTGGTGTACCACAAGGTAGTGAACCTAGCGGGCAACAACTCCAAGGGTTCTATCTTTGGAAAGGTGGTTCCTTCAAGAATTTACCAAGAGACAAATGATATCAACATGATCAACCAACTGAAGAGGAATTCATATCCCAAATCTTGAGCTTCGCGACAGTCTTTCTCGACTTTCTTGACGAGGTAACTCACCCAATTCATTTGCATTATCTCCACACATTTTCCTACAAGGTCCACCATGAACTCGATGACCTTTGTGGGGTGGTTCTTTCTTACGATATTTCTAGCTATGAGTTGACAAGTGAGGCACACTGCACCATCCTAGATAGAGGCTAACTTGTAGCCTCACTTTCCTTTTTCAACTTTTTCGTAAGCCTCCTTGATGTGCTATGCAACGAGAGGTCTGAGACCTTCCCTAGGTAAAACTACTGAGGGTCAGGTCCCTTCATGCTTAAGCCTGTAATATGGTGGATCAATGTTGAATCCATAGTAATCCTTCGGTCAAGCCACATGTATTCTCCATGATATCAAGACAAGAGGAATTTAATGCAAGCACTAACCTCCTGATGATGGAAAAAATGGGAAATCTTCATTACATTGAGCACTTTGGACTGCACCAGTCCCTCAATCCATGGTTGGGAGACTAGGTGATGCTTCTTCCTAGTTGATTTCATTAAGTATCAGTGGGGTGCGAGCATAGCATAGTTCTTTCTATCTCCGAGGTTGAAGTCATTTTTAGTTAGTAGTGGGATTTTTCCCAACTGACTACTGACTACATGTATTCCCTTCGGAATGTACATGGTGAATAAGGTGTACTCATAGTCCCATGGAATGTTGTCGTGGTTAGCCATGCAAACCAATTATGGAATATAGTGTGGTAAGATCGATGGGATTTCCTTCGCATTAGCTCGATCTCCTCAATGTTTACTTCATTGCTTAATCACGGGGTTGACATGGACAGAATGTCATCTCGTTGAAGGGGAATCCTATAGTCCCCTATTCGATGAGGCCTAGACACCTTACAATAATGGTTTATTATCCATCAACTTCTTGAAGATCTCCTCAACAAAATTTTCTAATTCAGTAGGTTCGCCTAACATTGTCACTGTTAAATAGACAGCTGGGGGTAGGTAAAAGGATAAGCGGGGTAAACAAATGGACAACGACTTCTAGTTTCTGATAACAAAGCTCAACAAACAATCAATTCTCTATTAGCTCATTTATTCACAGGTGGAAAAAAGTGGTCCCAGTGTAGCGCCCGATGGGTTAAATAAGAGGGGCCTGGTAACAGATTGTTCAAACAGGCAGGAATGCTTCCATCAATGTGAATCTATCCATTATGGCATAGTGTCAGCATCCCAAAAATAGTCCGTCCACCCATAAATGTGTTTTCTAGCCATTTCAAAGCTTCTTTATAACAGTTTGGGTGCTTATAATAGTCATATAGATTCTCCAAGGAGAAGTCCCATTCTGTGTGGTCCTATTGTTCCAGCAAGGTTTGACTCCTCCGAACCTGCCTCCTGTGAGGTTCTAGTCTACAAAGTCTTCCATTTGTCCTTTGTAGCTTCCTGTAGCTTCCCTAACTTGGATTTCTTGTTATTGATTTTCCTTTCCTTCTTCCCAGTAATCTGAGTCTCTCTAATAGTTTCTAGAATCCTCTTTCCATTCTTATTCTTATCTTCTCCTAGCATGGTGACTTCGCACTGCTAATGTGCCCTCAAAGGATCTGAGGTTAATATCCCTTCTCTTAATACTTTCTGAGTGGGTATCCTACTTTCTTGCATATATAGGTCCTTCAAACCTTCTTGCATTATTTCAACCTTGATAGCTAATTCTCTTTCCTTCTATTTCTTTGACTTATCCTCCCATTCTTCTATTAATCAATCTATTTTTCTAGCTATGAAATCCCTTAGTTACTTTTGATATGATCCTTCTCAACCCAAGTCGTACCTAGCAAAAGTGGGAAAGGGGAGTTGTTCTCAACAAATTTAATGACTTCAAATTTCTCTTCAGTCGACATTCCATGAATGATAGCATGTACATTAATAACTCTTCCACATAAGGTTATCATCTTACCCTTGAACAAGCCTATCCTTCCCAGTGAAGGTACCATAGTAGGATTTCCAAAAAAATCCCAATTATCTACTGTCATAATATTCACTTGTGTTTCCTCATCCAAGACACAGTCTATGTAGAAGTCTTCTATTCTTACACTTATGCACTATTTTAATTTCAAGATCTCTAGTAAACTCACATCTTTGTGAACATCCATCGTTTCTTTTAACTATAATAACATAGTCTGATCTTTCTCTAATTATTTCTCATTATGATTCTATAACATGCTCTTATTCTCTTGACTTTCTTGATAGTTTTCTTGTCTCACGTTCATCCTTTCAACTTTAGCAATCATCCTTGGGCAATCCTCAACCTCATGACCAACAATTTTAAAACAAAGACAAATAGGACCTGCGCCAGGGCATTCCTTAGCAAGATGTCATGGTCTTCTGCATTTATAACACAATGTCAGTCCTCTTTTCCTCTTGTATGTTCCCCAACCTCTTCTGTACTATGCACTAGGATTACAATGTTGGACTTGCAATCTAAAAAAAAAAAATCTAGGTTCTTGCATCCACTTATTAGTCCAAAAATTATTTCTATGCATAGGAATAACATATATTTCTTTATTTCTATTAGATTTAATTAGATCAAATCTTTCTTCCAACTACACCCTAGCTTTTAGACTAGGAAAAAATCTATTAAACATACCCAAATTCATGCTCTCGAAACAAAAAATTTACTTTTCTTACTCTTATCAAAGGACAAAGATTTACCTTTCTCCGGATCTTACCTCTTTTCTTCAGATCATTTTTATTTCTTAGAATAGAGCTTCACAAGTCAAGTAGGGTACTGCACACTACAACAATAGATCTATGCCTAGGTATTCTCTTTTATTTACTTCAGTTCCCAACAATCATAGTTTCAGGTCCCGACATTGGAACCATTTGTTGGAACAGGGGAAGACCCAGGGTTCAATTCTAACAACACACCAACAAAACCCTAAATACTGGCCCTTTCGGCAACACCTACAAAGAAGGAAAAGTCTCACCTGAGGTAGAAGCAGGGGGGGTTACAAGAATCAGGTGTCTGTAACCAAGTTGGGACACAGATCTGTGGGAACAACACTTCACATACTATTCTAGCAACACTTAGAAAGCGACATGCATTAGTTTTTTACCTTCATTAACATCGCAAAACTTTCCCAAAGATAGATCGACGCAGTAACAATAAAGATAATTCAATCATTTATCACAAAGAATTGAGTTAGATCTAGCAATCATTCATCCTTAACACAAATAAATCACTAAGCATCAATAGGTCTATCTAACATACATAGTAAGCAAAGAATTGATCATATTCATAACATAAACAACACAACACATAGCAACCAAAGACACAAGATATACATGGTTCACCCAAGTGTGGGGCTACACCCACCAACTGCTTTGTCTTCTTTATTATTCTTCTGAATCTTACATTCATCTGCTCCTGTGCACTAATCCACAGAGTCAAGATTCACATATGATAAGAGATATGTGGACTGAGCACCAGATCCTCCTTTCAAAACTAGTTCTAAGAACAAATATTACTTCACTAACGAGCAAACAACCTTACATACACATTTTGTTGCATAAAGGAACTTAGAAGTACTTGCAGTTAGCCACTTCCACTACTCTCCACTTAGATTTCTTCTTCCTACACATTCTTACTTATTTATACTTTTACAATAAGGCCAAAAAATGGGAGACCCCATGGGCCAACATCCCATTACCCATTACGAAAACCCTAAGGAACCCCCTTGCTGGGTCCACATAGCCTGCAAAATAAGTGATATCCATGATCTCAGCTCTTCCTGGGTGCTCCATCTTCGACTAGCCTGTCGAAGTCCAAAAGTGGTCAAAAACTGACCAAGGCTTCCTCAAAAATTGGTCGAGGGACAACACTGCTCTCCCTCCAAAGCTTTGTTCTTTCTTGAACTTTTCCTCCTTAAAATTCTCCTTTCGACACTTAGTCGGATTTCATCCCTTGCACACCTTGCAACAGGTGTTCACCCATGACTTAGCTTCTCTATGGTGGCTTCCTCTAATCCTCCTTAGCTTCCGAGTCAAAATACTCTATTGCGCACTACTTGCAGAAAAAATTCCTTCAATATTATCTCTTGAAGGATGACTGTGCAATCCTTGCAACAGTTCTCAAAGGTTCTATTGTTCCCTCTGAACAATACGAAATTGAACAAAGTTCCTCCTACCTGCACTCTCAAACTATCTCTGTTGAACTGTCTGAGTCACTACAGACTCTTCCACGCACACCTTGAGGACACTATGCACTCCTTGCACATAAAATATTCACGTTATCTCTTATGAGCTTATGAGTTGAATCATATTCCATCGATGCACACCTTACAGAAACTATGCACACTTGCACTTGCTCGTAGAAGAGAAACATTTGAAACTTATCTAAATCTTCACAGATTCGTACATTCAACCATGTAAATTCATCCATAACATAAACACAATAAATAAAAGAGAATAAAAATCCTACCATTCATTCATTCAGATAGAAAAAACAACACGAGACATTTGGGACAATGCTACTTTGTTATATTCATTCAACTGAAAATGAACATGTGTTTATACACTCTGATAAGTTTCAACAACTTCTACATCAATTATCAGTAGCTAGAATGTCAACCACTTCAGCAACCTCCTCTCGGAAACAATACAAAGATTTATACAAGAGGGGCTATTTGAGCCTTTCCTTCCAACTACTCTAGAGCTATCCTATCAAAATAAAATCTTTCAACTACTAGAATTTATTACAATAAATATTTGTGACAGACAAATAAGATCAAACACATTGAATTTGTACTGCACATGGCTTCATTAAGAGAAAATAAATTCTCCAATGATCTCATGCGATCATCCAGCTCCAAAACATTAAATATGTTCTTTAATTACAATCCTTTCAAAATATTTGTGTGATACACATTTTTTAAAATTTAAATTTCACTTCAAAATGCGCGCTAGGCGCTTCGTTTTCCTCCACTTGCGCTTTGCTGGAGATTTTCTTGCATCATACTCCTCTAGATGAAAAATTCATGGATTGTTGTCCATGATCTCCTACACTGAATTTCCATGCTTCCAGATATCCGCTTTGTTTACCCAATGGGCATCTTCTATTGGGCGTCCTTTCCATTTTACCAAATACTCAAAATATGTTTTCCTTCTAGGATTCTTACCAATTCATCAATCTACGATCTTCTCCATCTGTGACTTCTCTGCTACAAGAATTTGATTTTTCCAATGAACCTATTTCTGATTTTCTGGTCCTTTGGTTCCATCTTCCCTGTAAGGATACAGGTCTGCAATGTTGAATATGGGTGATATACCCATATCTTCTGGTAGCTCTATCTCATAATAATTCTCACCAAATTTTCTTAGGATCTTGCACGATCCTATCTTATTCATCTTTAATTTATTATATGTTCCTATTAGGAATATATCCTTCCTAAGATGTGCTAGAACTTGATCTCCTACTTCAAACTTAAGTTTCCTCTTATGTTGATCAACTCTGCGTTTATATTCATTTTTTCTCCTCTGCAACTGCTCTTTGATCTGATTATGAAGCTCTTGCATTTCTACAACGAAGTCTTCGGCTCCAACGCTTCATTCACTTTTCTCCATATCTCTTAGCTATGACACTCCCCTTGTCTTCATTCCATATACTATCTAAAATGGTCTCTTTCCGGTACTTCTGTTTATTGAGTCATTGTATGCAAACTCTGCTTGTGCTATAACTTTATCCCACTGACCATGATGTTCAGTGACCAAACTTCTCAACAAATATCCTAAATTCCGGTTCACCACCTCGGTCTGTCCATCCGTTTGGGGGTGATATGTAGAACTAAAGGATATTTTTGTTCCTATCTTTCTCCACAATGTTCTCCAGAAATGACAAACAAATTTGGTATCCCTGTCTGAAACAATACTCCTGGGCAATCCATGAAATCTCATAACTTTCTTGAAAAACAAGTTAGCAACAAGTGTTGCATCACTAGTCTTATGGCATGGGATAAAGTGTGCCATATTTGACAATATATCAACTACCACAAATACATAATCACTCCCCCTTTGTGTCCTTGGAAATCCCAACCTGAAATCCATGCTTATTGCATCCAAAGGCATTTTTGGAATAGGAAATGGTTTATACAACCCAATATTTTGTCTCTTTCCCTTTTCATATTGGAAAATCTTAAATTTGTTCAAAAACTTATTTACTTCTTCCCTCATACCTGGAAAATAGTACGAATTGTTCAATTGTGCAAACTTTTTGTCATGGCTGAAATGTTCCGCTAGACCTCCATTATGTTTTTCCTTCAACAAATTCTCTCTCATCGAGATTTTTGGTATGCACAACTGGCACCTTTTGAACAACAACCCATCCTGAATTAGATACTCCATCCACTGACTTTTGTCTCTGAGCATAGGATTCACACAGGCTTCGCATGCCTCTTTGAAATCTGGAGCATGATGATACATTTCCTCAAGGTGTTCAAACCCCAAGGTTTTCACTTGAAATTCCTGCAAAATTAAACATCTCCTACTCAATGCATCAAAAACCTTGTTAGCATTAATAAAAATGTGTTTAGTGACAAAAGTGAAAATTTTCATAAACTCTATCCATTTGGCATGTCTCTAATTTAACTTCTCCTATTTGGTTATGAATTGTAAAGCCTGATTATCGCTATATGAAAGAAATTCTTTTGGAACAAGATAATGCCTCCATTTATTCAAGGCTTGAATTATGGCGTAAAACTCTTTGTCATATGTGGAGTAATTCCTTTTAGTATCATTCAACTTCTCACATAAATACGCAACAAACCTATTATCTTGGCTCAAGACTGCTCCAATTGCAACTCCACTCGCATCACATCTCACTTGAAATGTCTTCCCGAAATATGGCAAGACCATAATCGGTTGTTGTCTTATCTTCTCCTTTAATATATTGAAGATTTTCTCAGCCTATTCTATCCATTTGAAAGACTTATGTATTTTTCTCACCATATCCATCATCTGTGCACTGATATCACTGAAATTTCTAATGAACTTCTGATAGAAACTTGCTAATCCATGGAAGCTTCTCACCTCAAATATACTCCTTGACGACGACCATTCTCTTATTGATTTCACCTTTTTGGGATCCATCTTAAATTAATTCGAAGAGATCCCAAGACCCAAATAAATGAGTTATGTCTTCATAAAAGAAGATTTATTTAGATTGATCAGCAGCTTCGCCTACTGCAACATCCTCATCACTAGAGTTAAATGCCTTAAATTCTCTTCTTCATTTTTACTGAATACCAATATATCATCCATAAATACGATCACAAACTTGCCAATAAAATATTTCAACACTTCATTCATCAACCTCATGAAAGTACTTGGGGCATTGGTTAAGCCAAATGACATAACAATCCATTCATACAATCCCTCATTTGTCTTGAAGGCTATTTTCCACTCATCACCTTCTCTCATTCTTATCTGCTGATATTCACTTTTCAAATCTATCTTTGAAAAATAGTTCACTCCACTCAAACAATCCATCAAGTCATCCATCCTCAGCAATGGGAATATGTACCTAATGGTGATCTTGTTTATGGCTGTTGATTCTATAGACATTCTCCATCCTCCATCCTTCTTCAGACTCAACACAGTTGGTACTACGCATGGACTCAAGCTTTTTGTGACCAAACCTTTGTCTAACAAATCCTGAGCTTGTCTCTTTACCTCTTCATTCTCTTGAGGTGTCAATCTGTATGCTATTTTGTTTGGCATGCTCATTTCTGGTATTAAGTCAATGTGATGATTAATACTTTTGATAGGTGGCAATGATCTTGGAAACTCATCCACTACTATATCAACAAAATTCTCCAGTAGTTCCTGAGTTTATTCAAGAAAATCCTCAATAGAAGTACTTGTAAGTATAACTTTCAGTGTCCTCACCACAACAAACTGCATATCCTGTTCCTTCTTAACTTCACTCAGGAATTCCCTCCAGCTCATGAGAAGTATGCTCGTGATGGCTTCTTCCTTCACTTTTTTCTCCTCAATTGGAAACAACATGTATGTCCTGCCATTCTTCTCTAAAGTGTAAGTATTCCTTCTCCCATAATGAATGGAATTATTTTCATACTACCATGGTCTTCCCAACAAAACATGACATACATCCATGGGAATCACATCACACAAAATCTCATCTCTATACCCCCCTATTTTGAATTCAATAAGGAATTGTTTAGTTACTGTTACCTGATGAACTTTTTGCAACCATGAGACCTTGTTCAACGTCGGGTGTGAAGTCTTCTCTAGCTCCAACTTCTTCACCATCTCTATCGATACTAATTTATCATTGCTCCCATTGTCATTTATCACCTTGCATACTCTCTCTTTAGTCTTGCAAGTTTTCCTGAACAAATTGTTCCTCTGTACTGGATTTTCAACCTCTGGCATGGTTTTAAGAGAAATTTCTTCATCATCAAATATCTCCCATATTCTACGCCTTTTGCCTCAACATAGCTTCTGTGCTTCCAAAATGTGAGCTTCAACTGCTTCTTTATTTCTCTTGGGGAATTCCCAAGACATGCATCCTGTCTTTCCACATGCATAACACCTTCCCTTTCCTCCTCTTCCTCTTCCTCTAGGAAAATAATTTCTACCACCACTCTGTCTCCCTTCGGAACTTCATCCTCTCTCAGAATGAATACGTGGTTTATTATTCTGAGATTTGGGCTTCTATGTCTGCTCATGGAAAATTCCCTTTCCTTTGTTCATACTTCTACCTCTGCTCTACTAAATCTTCTTTCTCGCCAAATTCTCCTCTACTTTTAGTGAAATACAATAAGAATCCTCCATTGTACTTACTGTCATCATGTTGATTTCATCCTAGATTTCATATCTCGGGCCATTTATATACCTGACAACATTTTCCTCATCTCTCTCTCTTTGTCTAGCCCTAATGTTCAGTTTGTAGAACTCCTATGTGCACTCCTTGACTATCATTCCTTTCTATCTCAGGTTTTCCAGTCTCCTAAACAGATTTATCTGATAGTCTTTGGGTATGAATTTATCCTTTAACTTGGCTACCATTCTATCCCAATTATTAATCTTTCATTTTCATTTGCTTCTCCTGTCAACCTGTAGTTCATCCCACCATACTTTTGCATGTACTTTTAACCTGGTGACAACATGTTTCACATTTTTCTCCTCATAGACATCTTCATAGTCGAGATATTTATCCATTTCTCGTATCCAATCAAGCAATTTTTCAACTTCCAAATTACCTTCATACATTGGGATGTCTATCTTTTCTCTATCTCCCAACTTGAAAACTGATTTCAGCAAGCATTATTCTACAACATCCTCTACTATAGCTTCCTCAACTTCCACTTATTCATTCTCTGTATCACTAAAGTCTCCATTGTCAGGTGTTCTCCTTTGCATTGTTTCCATGGCATCCAATCTTTCTCTGAGTTCTCACATCTCCCTTCCCATAGCTTTATTTTCTACAAGTGGCTCTGCACGTCTCCTTGGTGGCATTGTGCTGATGTATTTGATACAACTCGATGATATCATCCTACTTCTTTGTCTCCTTTTCCTACAGAAATAGATTATGTGGCTCTAATACCACTTCCGATACAACCCCCTTCCCTCCGGGGGATTCTGCGACCTCCCTGTCTTGGTTCTTAAAACTCCTGAGCCAAATTAGCTCTTCTGGCATTCAAAAAACCCTAAACAATCAATCCACACACAAACAGGCCCCCTTGATGTTACCTGTAATATCAAATACTTGCAACTTCTCTCTGTGGAAATTGAAAACACCGATGTGTGAGTGCTAGCCCTATGCTAGACTCTTTCTTCTTTATGACAATGAGTTGTGACTGTGGGCCAACTTTTCATAACTTCAGGCTTCATAAATATTATGAGGTCTGCCTTTGGTTATTTCTGAAACATGTTCTTATGAATTTGTGGATATTATTCATGTGTCTTCCTTTATCTAATAGTCCAGCTTCACTTCAGATTTTGGGACTTTGCAAAATTTCACTTACTCCTCACACAACTACTCTAGACCTCTATCTCCCATATTTTCTAATCTGCTGCCATGTGTCTCCTCACAGCCAACGGTTAGTATTCACTTCGTGACTTTACGACTTCGGCGATCCTGCTTCAAAACACTTTAAACACTCTTAACTCCGAAGTGTCAAAATGCTTTACGACTAACTTTTGTGCAACTTTCCCCAGATTTGACGGTCTGGAATGATCTAGATCTCTCATGGAAGGATCTTGTTTGTTAAGTCTAGGAAGCCTTAGAGGACTCATCCCTTTTAATATTTCTCTCCGCTCTCCCTCCTAAGATTTTTTCTTTCTCGAACTTTTCCTCCTTAAAATGCTCCTTTCGACAATTAGTCCAATTTTAGCCCGTGCACACCTTGCAACAGGTCTTCCCCCATGACTTACCTTCTCTTTGGTGAATTACGATACTCCTCCTAAGATTCTGAGTCAAAATACTCTATCGCGCACTCCTTTCGGACAAAATTCCTTCAATCTTGACTCTTGAAGGATGATTGTGCACTCCTTGCAATAGTTCTCAAAGGTTCTATTGTTCTCTTTGAAAAATACGAAATTGAACGAGGTTCCTCCTACCTACACTCTCAAACTATCTCTATTGAACTTCTT
The DNA here is from genome assembly GCA_009831015.1 of Picea engelmannii. Taxonomy (NCBI): domain Eukaryota; kingdom Viridiplantae; phylum Streptophyta; class Pinopsida; order Pinales; family Pinaceae; genus Picea; species Picea engelmannii. Next base: position 203,974 of record ML779562.1, read on the forward strand.
GAGTCGTTACTAACTCTGTCATGCAAACCTTGCAGACACTATGTGCTTCTTTCACATAAACACTTCATGTTATCTCTTCTGATCTTATGAGTCGAAGCAGACTCCGTCAACACACACCTTGCAGATATTATGCACAATTACACTTTCTCATAGAAGAGAAACAATTGAAACTTATCTAAATATTCATATATTCATACATTCAACCATGTAAATTCATCCATAACATAAACACCAGAAATAATAGAGAATAAAAATCCTACCATTCATTCATTCAGATAGACACAACAACACCAGACATTTGGGACAATTCTACTCTGTTATATTCATTCAACTGAAAATGGATATGTGTTTATACGCTCTGATAATTTTCAACAACTTCTACATCAACTATTAGTAGCTATAATGTGAAAAACTTCAGTAGCCTCCTTTGAGAAACAATACAAATCTTTATACAAGAGGGGATCTTTGAGCCTTTCCTTCCAACTACTCTAGAGTCATCCTATCGAAATAAAAGATTTCAACTACTAGAATTTATTACAATAAAAATTTGTGACAGATAGATAAGATCAAACACATCAAATCTGTAATACACACAACCTCATTAAAAGAAAACAAAGTCTCCAATGATCTCATGCAATCATCCATGTCCAAAACATTAAAGATGTTCTTTAATTACAATCCTTTCAAAAGATTTGTGTGATACGCCTTTTTTAAAATTAAAATTTCACTTCAACATATGCACTAGGAGCTTCATTGTCCTTGACTCGCGCTTTGATGGTGATTCTCCTGCATCATAATGTCATACAAAAATTTTGAGTTGTTTTTCATATTTTTCTTTTGAAGATCCTTTCTCAATGTGACAATATCTGCTTCCAAATTTCCAATGACCAATTCTCTTTCTTCCAACTGTTCTTTGAGTGCTTCTTCAATTCTTTTATCACAATCTTCTATTTCCATGAATAGAACTATTATGTATCTAACATGTTCCTTTTTCTTTGTATATTTGTATTCATCTCATTTTATTTCTAATCTTGCGATCTATGGGACCTGGTCTTTGTTTGCTTTCCTCATTGACAATGCTTGCAAAATGTTTTGGTTGGCTTTGTGATCTAGGGAATTTCTCTGACTGCTTCCTTTTTACTTACTTTGATGAGCTTATCTAAGTTTATGTGACCCATTCTTCTTTTCCATAGCCAAATTTCATCTTCCTTCCCTAGACAACAAATTTCATACCCAATTTCACTTAATACATATGTGTTTATTGAAGTTCTTACAACTATTGCACCCAATTTACCTGAACCAGATTTTTTTATCTCACATTTCTATGAATAGAACATAAGATTATGGCCTTGGTCACAAATTTTATTTACACTTAACAAATTATGTTTCATATCTTCCACTAGTAGAACATTTTCTTCCTTAGTATCCTTGTTTCCAATTCTGATTGTGCCCTTTCGAATGATTCTAGGTGAGTCATTGTTTCCAAAGGAGACCGATCAATATCTTTTGATGTATAATTTTCCTCCAAATAGTCTAAAGTGCTTCACATTTTATGGTATTCCTTTCCATAAATCATAACGGGTTTTGTCACTGTTGTTCCTGAGCATTACTCTGTTTTGAATGTGAATTTTTCTATGCACTTTGTGTCCAAAAAACATCTCTCAACTTGGAATCCATTAACATTGTTCGATCCATGTTTCCATAGTTATGACATTTGTAACATTCAATGTTACGTGGGGCCACATAAGAATTTTTTCCTTGAATATTTCTTTTACAATCCCTGCAATCTACAATCTTATGTCCAAAGTTAGTACAATAAAAACAATGAACATAAAATAAATTTACATACTTGGGAGTGAATGATATTCTTTGTGGTGTAGTCCTTATAAATTTATTCCTTGACTGATCATGATCATGATTGAAGCTTCTTTGTGGCTTGAACATGGATGGCCTTCTTGAATATGTATCTTTATTAGTTTTATTATATTCTGGTTGACCATGATTCCTTCCTTTAAGTACTTCTGCATAACTCTTCCTCTTTTCTTAATTCTTATTTTCTAGCAACATAGAGTGATTCTCTTCATTCTCTACTACTGATGTAAATTTTTTTGTCTCTTCAACGTTCTTGTTGAGCTTGATGACTTTGACTCTTAGTGTGACAACTCTTCAATATTATCAACCTCTTCTTCTTTCTTCATTATCTGAGACTTCGTGACTTCTTTTGTTCTCTTTGATTCTTCAAGTTGGATTTTCAATGTAATTATTTCCTTATTGTAACAAATTAACCCATGAATAACTCCTAGTTTCACCCACTTGACTTCTAGAATTAATTTGACTTCTTCGACCTTCTAGATAACTCATGAGCATTCTCCAAATTCACTAGACCATAACCCTCTAACTGTGAGGAGTTATGTGACATTATGCATATCAGAGAAAATGGAATGACATGTACTATCCATATAAAGAGTATTAATTGAAGATATATTAAAATTCATACCATTATACATCAATCAAACTGAATTCCCTTAATCATATTGTTGGGGATACCATAATTTTCTACTGGACATGCTTCAAGGGTTGACATCATTGAAAACCAACCCAATTAATAATCATAGGATTCCATAAGACATGAATAATAGGGGGATATAAATCCTAAAAATGGGGCTTAATGAAAAATATAATATTATATTCCAAAGTAAGAGTCACATGAGCATTTTATCCTAATTTTAGAAAAAACAATTGATATGACCTCGACGGGGGAATATATGGGGTTAAATGTAAATGGAATTTGTAAATGTATATGAAATAGGGTGATACTAATAATAAAGGTACCACATGACTAAATATGTGTATATATAACATGTAGTCATTATGGAAGACATGTGAATTGTGATTTGTGAATGTATTTGGGTATTTAGAGGAGATTCTCCAATTCTTTGAGTTATTTTGTGGCTTGTTTTTATTATCTACATTGGATTTTTTATCCATGCTCACATTCGTGTAGATGGTGTGTACTTCTAGTTTATTATGATATTTTAAGGTTTTGGATCCTAAAATTTGATATATGAATATTGATCCTAGGCTTTTGCTTCTTCAAGTGAGTCATATTGAAATTTTCACTATAACCTTTTTTCTAGAAAGTTTTGAGCTATGAAATTTTCAAAATAATGAGAAAATATAGTGAATTTATATTGGTAAAACTATTAGGTTATAGAGAATTTTACATTTGGAGATACATCATGTACAATTTAGTTATGTTTACTAGCTCTGAAACCAATCTCAAACGAGTCATTTTGGGAATTGTTCTATAACTTATTTTTTCTCGAAATTTTTAGAACTATGAAAATTTCAAAATATTGAGAAGATATAGAAAATTAATCTGGGTAAATATTTCATGTTCTTAGTCATTTCACTTTAGGAGATAAATCTTGTGGAAGTTAGGGATTTTTTTTGGCACTTAAATTAGTCTCAAACATGTCATTTTGGGCATTTCGCTATAGCAATTTTTTGGTCAAGTTTTAGACTATGAAATTTTCAGCATCCATAGGGGAAATAACTAAGTATGTGTGATACAAATTTTATAGTTTGTATCACTTCATTTTTTATATATATAGTCTATGGAAGGTAGGGATATTTGACTAGTCCGAGACAAACATTCTAGGTAAAACAATGTTGAATATCCTATTGAGTGAAGATCCCAATTCAAGACACCCATTTTATTGGACAGAGGGGAATCTATATTATTGTGGGTACAAATTTTAGAAATCATATATAAAATATTGGACACATGGATTTCCGTAAAAGTTCACTCTCCAAAAATCAACAAGTTTTGGAAAAGCTACCATAACTTTTACTTGGCACATCAAATTTTGATCATACCTATGACATTGCAAGTAAGACATATTAGAATAATATAGGTCGACCTATTAGGCTCACAAGGGATATAATTTCAGAGATACATCAAAAGGAAGGTCGACCAGAAGGACATACTAAAAAATGAGGGTTTCAAGGGTATGTTCACTTAAAACTACCATAACTTTTTATTGGGAAGTTTGATTGAGATGATTCAAAATCCATCGGAAATAGAAAAGACCAGAGAGTATATTGAAAAAAAGGGTAGTAAATATATTGGATCATTTCTAATAACATATTGTGTTTGGATTTGAGGGTTGTGATCGGACCTCAATTAAGAATCAATGGAAATACCTAAATTTAGTGGAGATGAAGATACATATGAAATCAATCCGAAGGAATGGTTGAGTATGATAAAGAAAAAATATTTGAGTCCTTTTAGGGAAGATTTTTATTTTTTAGTTAGAACCTCTAAGTGGTGGAATAACTTTGATGATGGTACTAGATTCTACTCAACATGGGAAACTTTTGAAGAACACTTCTCAAATAAATGGATCGGATATTCAAAATGGATGAGATGCATAAAATTCAAGTGGAATCAAAGGAATCAAATGAAAATGGATCCCAATTGAAAGAGGATAACGAAGAGATAGGAAAATACAATTTACAAAGAAAAATGATGAGTTCTCCAATATTCAATCCCTTAATGATTCACTCATTAAGGAAGTTAAGAACTTAAAGCAAGAAAATAGTAGCAAAATAAAGTAAGAAAAATATAATTCAAGAAGGGATGATTTTAAGGATGGAAATTTATTTTTAAATGTAGAAACCATGGTGAATATTACTAATCCTTCATATGCGAATTATAAAATGTTTGACGATACTTTTGTAAAAATATTCAAATTTCTAAGGGTTTTATATAGTTTCTATAAAATTTTGGCTATTTTTAAAGTAAAATAATTTTATCTTATAGAATTTGGGCGAATCATTTTTAGAATGGAGAATATTTTTTTGGGAAAAATCATGGAAAATTAGCCCATGAGAAAAATTTATCCCCTAACATTTACCCTGGATTCAAGGGAAGAATTGAAAAAGAAACATGAAGAAATGAAAATGTTACGTACGCACTAACAACAACTTCTTGATGATGTTGATAAGGTGAAAAGTAAATTGCAGGAGTCTAAATAAAACAATAGGGATGAAAATATTACCACAAAAATTGAAGAGGACGTTATAAAAAAACTTGAAGAGGAAATTTGCAAGAAGGTTGATGAATCCATAAATACTAATGAGGTAAAATTATAAATGCAATCTAGAATTGAACAAGGATGTAATAATTTGATAAATGGGGTCACATTGCAACTTCCAAAGGAGAAAGAAGATAACATTCAAGAAGGTCACCATAATATATTTGAAGAATTTGAAGTCCATCTAGAGGATGCACATCCCAAATACGATGGTATTATATCCATGTCTAGAGTAACCAAATATAAAGCAAAGAGAATAGGGGGTGTAATTATCTCTAAGAAGAAGATATATGAAATTTGATGGTAGAGTAGAGGAAAACCATCAGATGTGAAACCATATCAACACCCTCATTACTAGGAAATATTTCAAGGAAAACAAGAAGATTAATATCATAATTGACAATTAAGAAGATGGAATACTCATCAATATTCATGGAACATGGAATTAAAATACCATTATTTAACAAGATATTATCATAGATCAACATATATAACAAATTGGAGAAGCTTCAACAACAATAGATGGAATCAAGGGAAATAAAATTATTAAACTACTAGACACCAGGGATTACAAATGAAAATAAATGATTTTGAATGGATGGATCATCATCAATGGAAATATGAAAACAATAACATAAGAAAATCATATTACTTGGTTTAATCACATGTAAATTCTTTAACTGTAAATCTTTGAGGAAAAATATTTTTGAAGGAGGATACTATGATATGAGCTCAAGGGGGAGATATATGGGGTTAAATGTACATGGTATGTGTAAATTTATATGTAATAGGGTTGGCTTAATAATAAAGGGATCACATCTACAATGTGTGAATAGGTATATATAGAGATGATGTAGTCATTATTGAGGACATGTGAATTGTGATGTATGAATGTATTTGGGTATGTGGAGGAGGTTCTGTTATTGTTTAAGGAGTTATTTTGTAAGTCATCTCTCTTATCTATATTTGAGTTGTGTTTCATGATCACATTTTTCTACATGGTGTGTACTTCTAGTTTATTATGGCATTTTAAGGTTTTGGATAATAACATACTATCATTCATTGTGTTAGTACAAGATTCAATAATGTCATCAATATAGAGATCACTAAGTCCACAAGAACATATTTCGATGAGTTAAGGACAAAGGGCCAAACTCTTATAACTTCTTTCCAAAAAGGGATGTTTCAAATCTCATGTAAAAAGATAAAATTTGATAATTTCATGGTCTTGAGTGCTTAAATTCATCCTAGGGGCTTAATACAATGAAGAAACAAGGTCTATAAAAGACAGATATATTCTAATTCACAATAGGGAAGGTTTTCCTTAGGACCATAGGAAAATACCAAGTATTAGCGAATTTGGGGGGCCTGATCATCGAATGGTTGCAAATGAAGCAAATCAACGACTTACAAACAATATTGTGTCATGAAAATGAAAGAATTATAACAAGGTAAAGTGATGTATGATGAAAATTTCAAATGGACACATGGTGTTCGATGAATGGTGTCACATGACAAGGGAATGGAGGAGGAAACCACCATTGGTAGGGAATGATAACAATTTTTTGGTTTCAAAAAACCACTTATTTCCTCCAATAAAAAATATGCACCTAACTACTGACCCAATACCATGTGAATATGACACATCACTCCACCACCGACATATAGAAGCGATGAAGACAAAGTGGCATAACAACAAGGGACTCACTAGGACAAATATACAACTGCCACCTGGATAAAGGGGACCCATAGAAGGCACATAACAAAATTTAGACTCAGATGATGTGTAACCTACCCCTGATTCCACATAGGTACCAATTTGGACCAATACATGGTTTCCACATGTTCATGGGACTATGTTGACTTCAACAATGAAGTCACTCAAAATTATGCACCATCCCCAAAATTTTCAAAAGCTTTGGACAAAGGGAAAATGACACATGGCCTAAAATCACATAAATAAAGGGTTTTTAGTAGGATGAATATTATGTTTTGAAGCCTCCACACCAAAGAATTTCATGATTTGGATATCCCCACATCAAGACAAGACAAGTGACCTCATGTCTAGATATTATTTCCAACCATAACATTATTAAATATATCTAATTTCCTGAAGGACATGGGATCATTAGCCACACATAGACACAAACAAGATCCATGTTTCAAAGTACAACAAATGAGTGTAAAAATATTTTCCTCCAATGGCCTCCTCAGATATGTGTCAATGACTTAAAAGATAAATACCCAGAAAAAAGAAAAATCCAATTTCTGAACAATTTAGCTTCTAAAAGTGAATTACTTTGATGCTAGGTGTCAAAAAATATGAACCACTTGTGTCATTTCTCCCTTCAGGAGAGACCAATAATCCATCATGGCTACTGATGTTTGAGGAGATTCTTTTGTTATCATAAATGAGGGAAAGGTCCCTCTCTATTCACACCGACTCAGACATAAGAGCAACAAGATGTCCTACAATGCATCCTAAGATAGAGTCATTTTACATAATGAGCACCCAACTGAGATAGGAGGAACATGACCCAGAGGGATGGTATATAGTGCTATGCATCATTGAGTGATGTTGGTTGAGATGAAATGACTAAGTGTTCTTCTAACCATCTGACAACTTCATCTATTCAAACATAGAATGTTTCGAGTGCAATAGTCTCACTTAATAGATCCACTTAGAAGAATCAAAACATAATCTCAATTGGGTAAAAGAATCTCTCCTCAAAATGATCCAGGAATTTTAACTCTAGAGATTATTTTTTTTTTTACTTAGTAGAAATAATTCTGAAAACCAGAGGTGGTATCAAGAATTGAAAATATTTATCAAAATAAATAAGAAATATTGGGTAAAAGAAGTGGTTTTCTCATAATTAAGGAATCTATAAAAGTGGGATACAATGCTCATTTTTAAGGTATACACTTTGGGGAATTAAATAGGTTCTTATAGTCTAAGTTGTTTGATCAAAATATGTCAAGCACAACGATATAGTGAAGGGAACAAGCCTCAATATATTCATTCGTTGCATTATGTTTTAGTCTGTAAACCCACCTTATTCTTCGTCCATCATGCCTGTCTTCTTGTAAATCCGCCTCATTCATTTTGGCTACTTGTATCATATCTAATAAATAAAAGATCAAGTAGCAGATTAAGCAAGATATTTAGTGTGACCGTGTGAGGTTTTTTCATTGAATAAAAGTGATTTCATCTTGATATGACCAGTTCTTTTCATTTATTTATGAATTTGAATGATGTGTAGGGTACCTCCATATATTTAAATGTGTAAATATTCATAATTTGTTTCAAGAATGTTCTTTCATAGATATTTATACATTTTTTATAATTGACGAATTATTAATTTCTCAGGATGTTTTTCCTCATTTAATAAACTACAAGATTCATTCTCAGTAGTGCGTTGTATGTTTAATTGTATTTATTCAAATTAAATCACTCACTCCCTTTAAATTTTAAATGTCTAAAATACGCAAGGACATATTCCTCTTCAGGTTGAGATTTTAAAGCATCTAACTTGATATTGTTTGAGGGTCATGAGGTTAAGAGAGAAATATATTTGAGATATTTTACACAACAACTCGTGATTCCAAATATATATTTAAATATCATTTTGATTTTTATCTCGTAGGGTGCTTCGACATCATTCCAATAATATATCGGAACATTTCGAGGAACAACATCCTAAATGGTTTCATTGTAGGGGATGGAATTTGAATTTATTTTTCCCTGGGATATGGCATTGTGAGTTCTAATCCTTGATGGTGAGAAAGCCTTGGTCACTTGGCTCTTAACATTTCACCTAGAGAATCCACAAAAGGAAACCTGTATTATACAAGAAAACACACCAGAAGAAACCCAAACCTTCCTTAGATTCCAATGTACTCAGATCCAGAGAAACTTGTCACCTAGAGAAATATTAAAAAATGCCATATCTCGTATTCCTCAGGTAACCCTTGTTTATAACTGTCTCCTTATATTATTCATAGAACTAAAATATCTATATATATGATTGATATACACCTAGATTGGTACTCTGCTATAAAGTTCCCTCAAATACCTTTGATAGATCTAGATAACTATCCTTTAAAATTTCCTTGGGAAGGGAGTTCTTGCCTTAGACTCTTCTTGAAAGAACATCTTTCCCCTCTGTCCTTTGAAGAAAACAAACTCATCCTACAAAATATCATGTCTCTCCTAGGTGGAGGAATATATGGGGGAAATCAATCACCACCTGAACCACCTTTATGTCCTTGGGTTGTTTCCATATATGGCCCTTTGAATTTTCCTATAATTTTATTTGATCTCCCTGAGAATTACCTGAAATTTATGCCTAAATATGATGGGGAGAAAATCATTTATGTTGAAGAACACATGGGTTCTTCTCAAGACATCATTGATAACCTATTTTTGGAGCACGAGGATGTCTTCATGAGGCTGTTTGTTCAAAAAATGTAGGCATACGTTAAAAATGGTTTAGGGAGCTACATGCAGCCTCAATTGTTACCTTCCAATCCCCATAGTCCATGTTTATGAGACAATCGGGTGAGAAGAGAGAAAACCTATATTGCTATAACGAAATTACCTCTCTCAAGAAGAAAATTAATGAAGTTGTTGTTGACTTCAAAAAACAATTCAACAAAATTTATAAAAAAACCCCTAGAGATATAAAACATTCACAACCAGCAACAAAAGTTACATATGTTGGAGCATTTGATGTTTATTTTTCCATGGTGTTGAGAGAAAGGAGATCCATAACCTTGCTAATCATGCATTATGATGCCATATATATTAAAGGAAATATGATTGAATCTGGAAAAATGAAACAAAGGATGGATCAAGTGGACAAGAAGAAAAATAAATAACAATTTTTCATCTATGACCCAAATAAATATTCCCAAGATACAAGGATTGAAGAAATGTCGAGATTGATTAGGAACTTATCAAACAATATTTTTGGATTTGAATTGAGAATGACAATGAAAACAAATATCCACAAGAAGGAGGTATGATAAATCTTAATCAATTCAAAAGACCTTTCAACCCACAACTAATGAGAAGGGAAAGAAGAACTAAAGAATGATGCATCCAACCCCCTTTGAAAACCAATAATGATAATAAACTTGTTGAATATGTGATGGATGAGGAATATTTTGATTACCCAGAAGACATCTAACAACTCCAGGATGAGAATGATGGTATACATCTAACCCTAAATGATTATGGAAACTCACTAAATCCTAGGAAGCAGATCCCTAAAAATGAGCTGAGCCAAGAGGTTTTTGTTTTATCTCAATACAAGATGTTTTTTGATGCATTACAAGATGGCATGCACAAGAAGTATGATCTTAGGCCTAGGTAGAAAATAGTTGTACCAAAACGTCATCCTCGACCAAGGAAGTCATCTCCAAGTAATCCCAAAGATAAATCCAAAGAATTTTGATATGTTACGAAGGTAATTTAGGTTTTGTGTCTTTTGAAAGGGGAAAAAGAACCCAAAGAAGTTGATAAATTAGTTCCCTCTTTCAACATTGAGCATCAATTGGAAAAAAATCAAAATCCTTGTACCTTTAGTTCAATTAGCCAAGAATGCTTCATATAATAAAAAAATTGAGAAAGTCATACATGGAGGGGGACCCACAAATCCACTTTATACATTAAATGTTAAATATAGGTGCCCTACTTTTGTATTTGAACTTCATGTTAGTACTAGATTTGATCCTGTCACAAATAAACATGCTGATCGATATTATAAGGACGATATTGGGAAAATAAGAGGCTAAAGGAAATATTACAGAGCACCTAGACCAATAGAGCTAGTATATTTTCAATTTCCCTAGAAACATTAGTAGAAAAATCATGCCATAAGGACCCAAGGCTAAGTTTCAAGTGCCTGGGCACTTATTGGGATATTGAACATGGCCAATTATGATCCCAAAGGACTTAAGCCATATTATAATAGAAGTTATGTCATGGGAATGAGTCCTAAGAACTGAGAGCTAGCAAAGGTGTGAGACTCGATCATCCAATGACTACAAGCGAGCTAGATCTACGGCATGAAATCAAAATCAAATTGTGAAAATGAATGAGAGATAACATGCATAAGGGTTGTGACAATGGTTTTCAAGGCCATGCATTGAGATTTGAATGGTGTCATCTGAAAAGAGAACATATGGGTAAACCACTCCTCTTGGGTCACGACAATGATATTCTAGTTTGTCTAAATGCCTATATGTTGACTTAGTGCTCTCTTATCTTCCCACTTAGTGCCACATGGAGCTGACTCAAAAATACACCTAGGATGTTGGGGAATATCAACAACAACATGGAAAGCCAACAGGGAACTCATCAGAGTGAGTCCAAGACTTCCATTTGTATAAAGAGGCCCACTGGGGGCTTTGGTTAGCATATCAAAGTTAACTACATGTAGACTGGCTGGATATCCACGCAAGTCTTGACATGGACTAGTATGAAGATGCCACATGTCTATGGGACTATGATGACATCACTCAAAATTTCATGCCTCCTCCCAAAATTTCAAAAGAACTCTACCACTAGGAATATGTCACGTGTTCATAAAAAGGAACGAGGGAGAATATTTCAAATGGGTGAGGGATATAATGATGATGCATAAAATCAGTTAGAGATAATAAATTATTCAACAAAACATTTGGCCCCACATCCGGGTTCTTTCACCAATAATCATACCATTACCTGCAACTGATAGAGGATAGTAATCATTGCTCATACATGCAAACCCACGTAAGTCGTAGATCTCAAAATATCACACCAGGTGCAGCGAATAATTTTTGTCCATCAGTTGTCTCCACAATCATGTTTCAAGCTCTTATAAGAGAAATCCAAAGGATTAGAAGAAACCAATCTGCAAGTAATTTGTCTTTTGAAAGTAAGTTACTTGGATGACATGTGTCATAGAAGATGACCCACCTTCTTAGTCTCTCCCTTGAAGAGAGAGCTATCAACCATCATAGATACAAATATCTGGTGATTTTGTTCTACCATTCATGAAGGAAATGATTTCCCTCTTTCATGTCATTATCCCATATTTGAGAGTAGAACGACATTCAAGAATCTATCCCAAGGTGTAGTTATATCAATGGACCATATTGACCAAGAAGTTCGAGGAAAAATATTTGAATATTTGGTCAATGGTACTATCCATTGATGAGTGTGGATGAGAGGAAACAACTAGACACACTTTCATCCAACCATGGAAATCAACTGTTAAAAGGTTAATCATGTCTAGTGAAACAACCAAGGGTTCTATTGAGTCACCTAGAATAATCCATATATAAGCTCAATCGAAAAAAGATAACACACCCAACAACAACATCAACATGTTAACTCTGGTGGTAAAAAACAATTTACCTTGTAAAATCAGTTGGAAAACAAGATGTGGTATCAAGAAACTGATAGGTTGTATTCAATTTCAAGAACTAGTATTAGTTTAAATAATTGGTTTTATCATGAATGAAGATGTATATAAAGAAAGATGAAGAAATAATTCCTAGGGTCGACACTTTTGTGAATTTAATAGTTTCTTACAACCAAATTTTTTGAACACACTCCTTAGGAACATACATATAGTAAAGGTAGAAAGCTTCATGAGATTCATCCCCTGTGTTATGTTTCATCTTGTAAATTCTCTTTTTGTGTATGTGTTCTTTTAAAATCCACCCCTCTCATTTGGCTTCTTGTATCAAATATCTATAAATAAAATCTCAAGCAACAGGTTACACAACATATTCATTTTAGCTCTGTGGTGTATGGCTATGGCATAGAAGTGATTTCTTCTTAATAAATGACCACTATCTTGTCATTTATTCGTATGTTTGAATGATATGTAGAGGGTACCTCCATGTATTTAAATATATGAAGATGTTTGTTTTTTGCAACATGTTTTAATGATCTGTTATATGTCTCAGAACTGCCAAATTCTTAATTTCTCAGCATGTTATCCCAATTCCATAAGCTATCAGATTCATTATTTGTAGTTCTTCATATGTATAAAACAATAGTGGACAAATGCCTCTTGGAGATGAGATTTTGTATTTATCTGAGATGAGAATGTTTGAGAGCCAAGATTTTTAAAGAGAGAGGGAGAGAGAGAGAGAGAGAGCAAAGCTTACCATTTTTTCATAATTTTCATTTAATGCAAGAACAAATTTAAGCTTCACTCCAATTCTTATCCCTTGCGGTGAATTGGCATCATTCCATTGACATCCTAGAACATCTCGAGAGATAACACATCACATAGATGAGAAGGAAGAATCTATTTCCCCTTTTTATGTGAGATTAAATATTCATGATAAGATGTTGAAAAATGTCATTCTAGACTCTACAGACTCACACAAGCTCATTACCAAATTATTTATAGAAAATTTGGGATTAGAGATAACTAGGCCATACCATGAATTGTATTCCTTTGATTCTAGAAAATTTAAGTGTGATGGCTCGATCAAAGGCATGGTGGTCACCTTGGATCAATTACCTGCTAAAAGAATTATGATTGACATCATAGTGGTTGATGTGCCTACAAATTATGGCATGTTGTTGTCAAGAACATGGTCAGGAAAGGTAGGAGGTACAATTCATATGGATATGGCATATGCCAGTCTACCAATATTTGGAGGCGAGAATATAAGATTGTATCAGAAGACATAATTTTATTATGTGGTCAGTGATAAAAATAACCCCAGGAACCATCCCATTTATGCTACTAATGAATACCTAGGCTATTGTATCCTATTAGTAAATAAAGAGTATAGTGAATCCCCTATACCTATATATTCTCCTTTAAGATCTGCTACAAAGGTGGATGATGTATAGAGGATGTATTTTGATGGGGAATATTAAAAATAAGGGGTGGGAGATGGAGTAGTGCTCATCTCTCCCACTAAGAAAGAAGTCTCTTTGTCTTACAAGATGGATTTTAACACCACCAATAATGTAGTTGAGTATGAGGCCCTAATTTTGGGTTTGGAGGCTGCAATAAAAATGAAAGTTACTAAGTTGATTATGTTTGGAGATTCAAAATTGGTGGTGCAACAAGTCAAGGGATTATAGAAAAAAAGGAATCCAAGAATGAGGTCATACAAAAACCAGGTGGGGGACCTGATAGATAATTTATATGAATATTTAAACATTACTACTATCCTCAAAGAGTTAAATCAGTAGGTTGATTCCCTAGCATTGGTGTCCAATACCTTTAAACAACCAGCCATAGCTCTAGTTAAGTATTAAATTTAGATGAGATATAGACCATATATTCATGATAATATCAAATACTGGAAAGTTTATGAGGATGACCATCAAATCAAGAAATTCATGGAAGTAGTATATGAGTTTGAAAATACTCACTTAAAATCATAGGAAGAGGAGACGAAATATATGATTGGGGAAAAGGATGAGACAACATTTGAATTCAACCATTATATGGCTAAACATAAAATCTTGTAGGTTAAATTTTTTTTTATTCCAAAGGGGTTGGTACCTCTAGAACAATTATTTGACATAAATGATGTACCTGTCAAGCCAACTATGCTCCCAACGGATGAAAACAACGAGGATTGTAGGATATGGATAAAAATAAATAAAAAATCATATCAAGTTGTCCAAAGATATTCCTGTTGAGCACAAGCTAAAATATTTACATTTTTTCAAAGAATCTATGTATGTTTTTTTCTTGGAAGTATGAGGACTTAAAGACTTATCATACCAGCATCAATACCCCTCAAATTTGGTACTAAACCTTTCAGGAAGAATCCAACCCTCTTCTATTTTCTACTATTGACAATGAAGTGAGGAAATTATTATATGCACATATGATAATCCCTCTCAAATATTTTGAATGGGTGGCTAACATGGTTCCAATAATAAATAAGAGTGGAGAAATAGTGGTCTATGTGGATTTAATAAGTATGAACACATTCTCACTAAAGGAAAAATACCTTTTTCCTAAGATGGATCACATACTAGATAAGTTAATGGGATAAAATAGAATCGCCATGGCAGATAGTTTCTTAGGGTATAACTAAGTGGTTGTGCACCTAGAGGATAGGGATAAGACAACATTTACTACACCTCAGGGGACTTTCATGTATGAAAACATGCCTTTTGGTTTGATAAATGTAGGGGATACTTTTCAAAGGGCCATGGACATAACATTTGTAGGAGATAAGGATAAATTTATTGTCATATGCATGGATGATATGACTGTGTTCTCATGAAAAATGAGAATTACATTAAGCATTTGAGACAAACTTTTGTGAAATGTAGAAAGTTTAGTTTATCCCTGAACCACAAGAAGTCCCATTTTTCCACAAAAGAAGGAAATATTTTGCACCATTTAGTATTCAAAGGAGTGAGGATAAATTCATAAAGGGTAGAGGCAATCAAACAAATTGCCTTGCCTAGAAATAAGAAATAAGTATAGTATTTCCTGGGTAAAATCAACTTTCTCATGAGATTCATCCAAAATTTTGTTGAAAAGATGAAGAAAGTCACTAACATGTTGAAGAAAGATTAAGAAGTAAGATGGAATACTAAATATAAAGATTATTTTCATAAAATAAAATAATCATTGGTAAAGTCTCGAGTTTTAGTTAGCCTGAATTATGATAATGAATTCCTCATTCTCTCTTTTTCCTCTAAACACACCATTGTTGTTGTATTATTGCAAAAAAATGAAGAGAATCAAGAGCATCCAATAGCCTATTTTAGCAAATCCATGATAGATGTTGATCTAAGATATAGTAGCATGGATAAATAAGCATATGTCCTAGTTAAAGCATTGAAGGAATTCATATATTATATATTTCACTCTAAGATATTGGATTATGTTCCTACCAGTGCTATAAAGGACATCCTGATACAACCTGATAGTGAGGGAAGAAGGGGTAAGTGGATTTCCAAAATTTGGGATTATGATGTAGATATTAAGCCCAAAAAATTAGTAAAAGGAAAAAGGATATCCAAACTCTTGGTTGAGTCAAACTGCAAATATTTGGGATGAATTCATTGTCATAAAACATCATAGCAGTAAAAAATGAAGTGGATGAAACACATGAATAATCCTTCAAGGTGAACTCCAAATTTTGTTAGCCTGATTGGTATAAGGACACCATCTTCTATCTGCAAAGTTTAATATTTCCACCAAAATGGGACAAATTCAAGGCTATATATATCAAACTGAAGGCTATGAAATATTGTGTCTTGGGAAAAATATTTTTTTGGAAAGATCCAAAGGGAATCTTTCTCAATCGTCTCACTAAAGATGAAACTGAATGTATTATCATTAAATTTAATAAGGGAGTATGTGGTGGTCATAAGGCTTGGAGATCCATTGCCTATAAAATCCTCAGAGCTGGTTATTATTGACCTTCTCTATTTTCTAATCTAAATTCTATGGTTAGGGCATGTGCAAAATGCCAAATGTTTGTAGGGAAGAATTTTTTTTTGCCCCTCCCACTGAGGCCTATCATAATTGAAACACATTTTGAGCATTTGGGATTGGATTTCATTGGTGAGATCACTCCCAATTCAAGTGGGAAACACAAATGGATTTTGAAAGCTATTGACTACTTCATCAAATGGATAGAAGTCATTCCCACAAGGGAAGAAACTGATATAGTCATCATTAAGTTCCTGTAAGTCTGCCATTTTGGGTCAATTCTATCAAAACTATAACATAGAGCTTGTACACTCTATTTCTTACTATCCATAAGGAAATGGGTTGGTTGAATCCTCAAACAAAAAATTTATAAGGATTATTAATAAAACGTTGTCACAAAACAAAAAGGCATGTGATTCTCACTTAAACTATGTAGTTTGGGAAGAGAGAATTAACATAAAAAATATCAATTGTAACTTCTCCTATTTAGCTAGTATATGGCTTGGAATCCATTTCCCCCATTCAACTCAGCCTCCCTATGATGAAATTATTACAATATGAGGAGGCAGAATCAGATGACATGTAGAGGAGGATCAACCAATTGATTGAGGTTCAACAAACAAGGGGACATGTGTAGATAAAATATTAGATTCTCCAAGAAAAGGTGAAGGAAATATTTGATAAAATAACTAAGGAAAAAATTTCATGACAAGATATTTGGTCCTCAAATGGGATGTTAGATGAGAGACTAAGGGGAAGCATGGAAAATTTGTCAATGTTTATATTGGACCTGTCCATGTTGTTGTAGTCTAAGATAAAAGAACCTATGAGATAGCTCATCTGGATGTAGAATTTTTTTAGGCTACTGTGGATGGGAGGTTCCTCAAACAGTTTTCATAGTACTAAATACTACAAATCTTCTTACCTTATACATAAATAATTCACTTTCATTACCTTCCATGTATTTTTTTTTCAATTTCACTTCATTCACCTTTATGTTACATGATGAAGTGTATATGGTGCTAATATTGTAAGCTATTGAGCATTTTTGTTTCACATATCAAATCAATTTTCAGGAATGAGAATAATTTGTCATTTCAAGATAGACTCCATAACTCAACAGAAGAAGGAACTTGGTCTACAATTCTCAATATATCATAGGGATATGTTGTCCCTACTAGAGTTGATGTTATTATAAGATTCGGTCCTATAATCAATATGGAGATCATTGAGGCTGCAATATCATATTTTGACAAGTTAAGGACAAACACAAAAACTCTCAAAGATTATGACCAGAAAGAGTTGTTTCAAATTTCATGCAAAAAGGTAAAAATGGCTAAATTTAGGGTCCTCGGCTCTTAAATTTATCTAGAGTTGATGTTAGTAGAAGATTCATTCCTATAATCAATATGGAGATCATTGAGGCCACAATATCATATTTTGACAAGTTAAGGAAAAATGCAAAAACTCTCAAAGCTTATGAACAGAAAGAGTTGTTTCAAATTTCATGCAAAAAGGTAAAAATGGCTAAATTTAAGGTCCTCAACTCTTAAATTTATCGTACATGCTCATCATAATGAATAAATAGGGTCTACAACAGCCCAGAAATATTATAATGTGCTATTGAGGAGGTTTTCCATGGGACCATAGGCCAAGACCTACCTCTAGCAAATCTATGGAGCTTGATCATTGCATGGTTGAAAAAGAGGTAGATCAATGGCTTACAACTAGCATCGCACTGTGAACATAATAGAATGATAATGAGGAAAATTGATGCTATGGTGAACACATGCCAATCCATTAATGGTGTCACATGACAAGGAAATGGAGGAGGAAATCACCATTGATAGGTAGTGATATCAGTTTTGTGGTTTGGGAAAACCACTCAAGACCTCCAATTCAAAATATGCACCTATTTGTTGACCTAGCAACACATGGAGTTAAAATATCCCTCCAACTCATCACTCCACCAAAAATATCAATACGAGCTAAATACAAAGTGGTACACCGATAGGGCACTCACCTGGACAAATCTACAGCCACCATATGAACGAAGGGGATCCACCAAAGGTACATAGCAAATTCGTGAGCCTAGTGATGTGTAACTTGACCCCATTGCATAATAGGTGCCAATATGGACCAATACAAGGTTTCCTCATGTCTGTGGGACTATGTTGATCTCAACAGTGATGTTACTAAAAATTTCGTGCCGTCCCAAAACATTTTGAAATCTTTGGCCAAAGAGAAAATGACATGTGGCCTCAAGTCATATAAAAGACAGGTTTTTCATAGGTTGCAAATTATTTTGTGAAAAATCCATGCCAAATCATCCCATGAGTTGGATGTCCCCACATCAAGACATGAAAATCAGCCTTATGTTTTGTTGTGGCAAACAACAACCCCATATTTTCTTGTTTTGGATGATAGAAAATTATGGTCCCTTTGAATTTTAATGAGAAGTTTTTCTTATTTTTGTTTGATTGTCTATGAGTTTGATTAGTTTCTATGTTTTGATGTCAATATTTTTGTGTTTGGTTTTGTTTCTACCAAATATTGTTATGAATTTACTATTTTTGAGGCTAAATTTAATGATTGTTCTTCATATCGATATCAATTATCTATTTCGAATTTCATGACTTTAAACATGAAATTCGAAATAACATTATGAGAAATGGTTCTATATCATTTGATAATAAGTAAAAGAGATCATCTTATGATTTTAAAAGATGATCATTATCTTCATGCTTATGGAATGGAATTAAAGATTAATTATCCTTTGCTATTACTCATTGGTTCTTATTCTCCTAACTTGGTTATGAAGTTTCATGTATTGAATTTTTGAATGATATTAAAATTATGGAATGGAATTGAAGATTAATTATCCTTTGCTATAACTCATTGGTTCTTATTCTCCTAACTTGGTTATGAAGTTTCATGTATTGAAGTTTTGAATGATATTAAAATTGTTTACTTTATTTTTTTATTTATTCATTGTGTTATCCTTGAAACATCGATCATATATCTTGTCATTCAAGTTCTTCAAACTTTATGACAATGATTTTTAGATGATTCCATATAGGTTATTGTTGACGGGGGAAATTGACCGTCCGTCAACTGAGAGAGTGGAACCGGTCCAAGGTTGTCTAAATAACCCAAGCCGTTTGGAATGGACCACCCTGACGGGTTTAACGGCTCCATTGGCCGTTCTAAGGTTCTAAGGAAACCAAAGAGAAAACTAATCTTAACTAAGTAATCTATCTAAAACAAATAAAACAAACTAAACTAATTAAAACTAAATGAAACAAACTAACTAAAACTAAATAAAACAAACTAAACTAACTAACAATAAATAAAACAAACTATTACTAACACTAAAACTAAATATAAACTACTCTAACTATTCTATATACAAATTACTAATTACTATTACACTAACTCTAATAATTGACTATCTAATTACTAATTGAATTACAACTTATTCAAAAATATACAATATCTACAACTTGCAGATTTGAATAAAACCTGTAAAACTCATTTGCAATCTATCCTACGACAGAGAAAGGTATTTTTTAATTTTTATATTTTATGAATAAGAAATGAAACTTACTGAAATTAAACAATCTAATATACTAAACACACATATATCTAACTAAACTTATATCTAAACTAAACTACTAATAAATAAACTAAACAAAAATATGACAAATTGACATGGAAACGCTCCAAATTTGTCCTGTGTATGATGACTTCGAAGCTGGTCGGAAGAAGAAAACTCGTGCCGATTAATCCAAAAGCTTCTCGTAAACGATAGGCTGCAATGCTCTTTGAGTTTGTTTACAGGACAAACAAGACATAAAAAATCATAACAATTATATGATTTATAAATCTCTGCAATAAGGGAAACCTATTATGCAAAAACTTATACTTAATAATTCAACTTATGAAGAAGAGAAA
>ML779562.1:249513-260475 GCA_009831015.1 Picea engelmannii
AAAAGAGAAGGGAATAAAAAAAAATAAAAATTAGGGAATGAGCTTTTAAGAAAAAGAAAATAATTTATGGAGAAAGGTAGGGATGAGTGACACTTGTAAAAGAGAGAAATTTTTAGGGGTTCATTAAAAAAATTAAAAGAAATATGATTTAGGGTTTTGAGGGGGAGGAGCTATTAGGGATTGTGATGTTGTCGAAATGGAAAACTGGACTGATTGCTTGTAAGGAGTTGGGGATTTTCTCAGTTGTGATAGAGTGGTAGCTAAGCCTTGGAGGCAAGCTGGGAAGCTAGGTTACTGTCTGGATTGTGTGTGGCCCCTTTACGGCTCGGGGGGCTGAGGGGGAAGCAGAGTACCCCTAGCGTTTGGCTGGGAGGTACCGGTGTAGTCTCTACGGTCGGCTAGCGAGAGTGGCACGGAGCAGGAGAAACGCGGAGCGCACGAACATCATCAAGCGGGCGATAAGGCAAGGTACACTCCTCCATTTTATAGGGTAGAATGGTTATTTCATAAACTTGTAGTTTCAAGGGTTATTGTATAACTTAGCTTATAAACTGCAGTTTCAATGGTTGTTGTAAAAACTGTATTTCCCATGGATATGGTGTAAACTTGTAGTTGCCCAGTTACTGTCATTTACTCTGAATCCTTCTCTTTCTGTGGTTTATCTCGGCGTTAACTGTTTTAAAAAAATACAATAAGAAAATGCGTTGGGGTTTAGCTCAGCGTTTGAGGGTCAAAATTCTTGGGTTCTTGTGGTTTAAACTCTGCGTGTTTACAGTGGAAGTTCTCTGTGATTTGGGTTAAATACCTGTGTTTTTGAATGATCTTGCTCTGCGTTGGGTTTAATTTTGAGCATTTTCCTTTGCCACGGGATTTTAAATTTTCCGGTGGGCGTTCTACGGGCATTCTACCTTCCTGTGGGGGTTTTTGCAATTCGCTCTGGTGTGTTATTTGACCGTGGACGTTTTTATTTATTTATTTGGTTGCGGGCATTTATAGATTTCAGAGGTCCATTCTCAACATTCAATCCGTATAGACCATTGAATTTCCCATCGTTAAAAAGAACAGGGTATTGGGTTGGGTTAATCTGATTCAGTAGTTGCAAGCGACTGTTCCATTTGGAGATTTGTTATTGCGGGGATGGCAACATTGAAAAATTTAATATGAGGCCAAGAAGAGACTAATTGTTTTGGGTAAAGTCTGAACTCCTTCCGGAGGGATTCAGAGAATAAAACTCGCATCCTGTCCTTGATGAAATGTCCCTCTGTTAATATTTCCGCTTAATAGTGAGTCAATACAAGGGAAACTCGTGACTATAGTGATGTTGATTCGAGAGACTTGCGAATCACACTTAATAATAATAATAAGGGTTGGATGTACAGGATAACCACAGTTTTGAATTCTAAGGTATTAGTTCACTACAGTGCCATGTTATAGATTACTGTATTGGTGTCCGCCAGTGTATAAGGCAAGAATAACCAAGGAGAACGGGATTTGATTCATGGAAATCCGAAATTCAGAAAGAAGGATAATTTGCCCCTAGATTACATGTTATAAGCCATTTGCTCGAGATTTATTTTCATTGTGGTATGTTTTGCTTCACCTTAATGATGTTTTATCATACAAAGTGTAAGTCTTTAGTAGAGATTAATTTCCATTGTGGTATGTTTTGCTTCACGTTAATGATGTGTTATTATACAAAGTGTAAGTCTTAAGCGATTTTGATAAAACAAATATTTTTTTTTAAAACCTAGCATTTAAGATAAAGGAAGTTCAAATAACCAAAGAGAACGGAATTCGATTCATTGAAATCCGAAAATCAGAAAGCAAGAATATTTTTCCCCAGATTCGACTTGACGTCCACCGTTAATCTCCTTTCCTGTCATTTCTTGTTCGAATTCAATAACTGTTTTTATGTGGCTGGAATGGCGGATTCAATTAAATGAAATTGCGTACTGGGTAAGTGTCCAGAGGTATTTCGGGTATTGAAATCGTGTGCGCCATCCGCGGACGTCCCTTCCTCGAATTTCTGGGCGGTGGTTTGTTTTTTTTCTCTTTTTTCGACCTGTGTTTTACAGCCACGTCTTACCCTTACGTTTATTATTGGCCCACGTTTCTCTTCGTGGGTATGCTTACTTGAAATGGTCGCCGATAAATAGACAACGAATCTCTCCTGCTTATGGCCTTCACCCCTCCCGTCGGTTCATTAATGCCTGTAGACAGTTGTCACCTTGGTACCCTGAGGTGAGTTAGACACTTGCGGGTTTGTAGCGAGTCAATAAGGTCTCCACGATTTTTTTTCCTGCTATGTCATATTCAGTATGGTCAGTAGTACCATATCTGATAGGATTTTGTTAGATTCTGTCTCATTATTAAATACCATGCTATATTTTTTGAATTACTGAATGGTAGCCACTACTTTATCTGAGTTAAATGCTTCCTTAAATATAAATGGCCAGGGGATGGAGATGCGGATAAACTAAGAATTGTTGTCAGAATGAGGCTTTCTAATATTAGCAACAGTAGCAACAACATTTACTTTATTTAGTTAACTTTTGACACAGCAAACTACTTCATTTTCGTTAAGCTTTAATAACAACATTCTTTTTATATGTAATCAAGGAATATACTTATTTAGATGACATTTCCTACATCATAGTACTTCATTTGCTTATTATCTAAACAGAACAATCTACATCCTTTCCATAAAGGCAATCTACCTTATTCTAGGTAACAATCCATTATCACCAATTACTTATTTAGTTAGTGTTTAACCATAGAAAGCTGCTTATTTTAGTCAATGTTTTAATTGAGGTTAATGTAAAGCAATGAATGTTAAGATATGGTATTATGATGTAATGGAATTGTTAACACGTAAATTGAAACTTTATTTATTTGCGATGATATGGGAACATAAAATGACAAGATGTTATTTCATTAGATATGTTACTGAAAATTTCATTTGTTCTGATGAATTAAATTGGTATTGTAATGTGTAAAGGCATTGAGGATTTATAAGTTCATGCCTACAACCTTCTCAAGAATCATAGATTAACGCTTAACACTTTTGATGCTATATAGATTAATTCCATAAAAACCTTTAATACTTGTAGTATAATGCTTTTAAATTTTAATGCTTAATTAGTGTTATTGCTTTAATGATTATGCCTTAAAAGATTTTAATGCATGGATTGACTCGGTTGTAATAAAGGCGGGTTAATTACTTCTTGGTTATTTAATGGTTGCTTCTCGTTTAATAGTTTAATGGTTGCTGGCTAGTTGGGGAAGTTTTAGGATTAAAATGGGTATGCATATTTCACATGCTAGACTAGGTAGCCCTGAATGTCTTCGATTTAGACCTTAGACTTGTGCGCAATAGGAATTTATGTCTAAATGAATGATGGATCCCAATACTTTCTTTCATTATAGACTTATCAATTATGATTGGATTGACAACACTTGCACCAGGTAGATAGAATGAGTGGTTTAATGCGCCATTAAATATTGTTGATGATGGATTGATTTAGAGCCATATTATTACTGCGGGGTTAATTAAAGTTAGTGTGTGATTATTTTCTTCTGGGTAAGGAATCCAGTGCCGTATCAAGAGTCTCAGGCCCTTAAAAGGCAGGTTTTCCACTCTTGCGACACACCTGACGGAGATTACTAGTTTCTGCCTGAGCAGACGGCCAGGAGCCTATCTGACCTTCTCTCTCCCCGGAGCAGAGAACTAAGATTAAACGCCCTGCTTTCATGTGTAGGAATAGTAAAATCCACTACTATGGATTCTTCCCTTGTGTTCGTACCGTGCATAACCCAATATGTTGTTTATGCTTGCAGTTATTTGTTGTGCGCCTTATGTCTATGATCGTTTATTGCTTGCAGTCACCTGTTGTGTGCCTTAAGCCTTTCGGTTGTGTTCATCGTGGTTGCGTCTGTCAGTCGTCGGGTGGCGACGCAGAGTCGAATGCGTTGATTGTCTCCCTTATACACGCGCGCACACTCTTTTTAAACGCACACACACAAAAAAAAATTTGCACTAGTTACTAGAGTTGGGTCGTCGTAATGAGGGGGTCGTTACAGCAGAGGTTAAAACCCTCTAATTTTTGTATAAACGGAAGCCACCCATTTTCCTCAAGGTCGCTGCGGGCACACAGAGTCTGGCTGCCATTGGGTTCAGCTCGGACGACTTTGGCCATGGTGCGAGCACATGGTAAGGGTTTGGCTCGAATTCACCAATGCACAAGAGCAGAGTCATGCGGTCTAACAACAATGAACGATCAAAGGGGAAGCATTAATGTGCGCATGCGAGGGTGGTGGAGTTATTCACCGCCATGCACAATAGTTATGGTAAAGTACAACCGGTGAATTCCACATCTATTCAAACAATCATAGCATAGCTCAAAACCTTATCATTCGGCCAACCAAAGAATCAAACGGTGAGTGATATGCCAACGCGCCATTAACTATAGTTTTTCGAACCATTGACATTAAACGTGCAACCAACCCCAAATGTTAAACATGAGCCATTGTATAAATGTTTAATCAAAAGTTTTAAACCATTGTGCCAATTGATATTTATAAAATTTACAAGCCAAGAGCTATAAAAAGATTATCATAAGGATCGTTTATACATAAAAACAAAAATGAATCACAACCCCTATGCAATTAAATGACTAGGCAAGTCACAAAAAATATAAATCTATATGCTCAATGCCTCATAAGTTTAATAAAATCAAGTTATGCAATCCATATAAAAGTGTCCAATGAGCATAGTTTAAAAATCTTTTCAGCCACATAACGATAAACCAAAGGTAAGTGCCATGAAAAATATCGATAAAAGGATGACGATAGTTCAGATAGTGATTGAAATGTGACCTTGAAAGGAGAAGTTTTCATGTTTACAGTCATGAAAACTTAATGGAGACAAAATGAAAGTGTCGCAAGAAATGAAAATATCGTCTATTTGAAAAATGCGACGACAATTTGAATTTCAGAAGACAAAAGGTGTAAGCAGCTTATAGGACAACAGAAAAAAATGAATTGGCTGCCAACAGTTATTTCAAAAACTTCATTTGTATGTTCTCATTAAAAATTTACCATGAAACTGCTAAACTCAAAAGATTAAAGTTATCATGTCAAGGATCGAGAACGATTAGGTGGTGCACTTGTCAATTAAATGATTTAATGACCATTATGAATAACCATCACCTCGAGACCTGAAACGAATTTACGGAACATTATTCTTGCTACATGTGTTT
Source organism: Picea engelmannii (assembly GCA_009831015.1). Classification (NCBI taxonomy): domain Eukaryota; kingdom Viridiplantae; phylum Streptophyta; class Pinopsida; order Pinales; family Pinaceae; genus Picea; species Picea engelmannii. The sequence goes on from ML779562.1 coordinate 254,772, forward strand.
TTTTGAATTTATGAAGCTTGTACATTATGTTGTTGAATCCATCATTAATTTATGAGGTCTGGTAGCTAGGTCTATGGTCATTAGTGTGATTCATTTACTGTGCATTGCCTTGGGTTTTGGTTGAAGTTACCCTTCTTCATTCATATGTTGGTCTATGGTAATTCTCAAAGTCGACCCTTCGCCAAATTATCTCTGTGTTCATGGCACCTGTGGTAAGGATTGATCCTGCAGGGGCCTCGATCATAGAAGCTAATGAAGAATATTGAACCCTATTTCAAAAAATCGGGTGGTTAGGTTTATTAAATCATTTCGTGGCCATAATTTGGATGTTGCTCAAGCCTTTGCACATTGTTTCAATGGTAAAATTGCTAAAGTGGGAAACATGGAGTTTGAAGTGAACAAAACCCTCATTGTTGAAGCTACACATTTTCCAATCGTTGGGGAGAACTGGTCGAAGAATTTCCTAGTCAAGAATATACCCTGGAGGGAATTTCTGATTTCAAAGAAGACTGCGTATAACCCCAAAGGTATGTTCATTTCTCAACTGAAAAGGAAATGGTGATTTATGGTTTCATTAATTAAAATGTACATTACCTGTGAGGTCTTATACAACTTAGTATTTTATTACCATTTCCATCATCTGTTAGTCTTTCTTGGTCATCCATTAAACTTTCCTTATTATTTAATCAAAATCCTTTCCAAGATGGCCAAATTTTATCAAAGGGGATTTGGAAACCATGATAAGAGTGTTTTCCATCACGATTTGATTTGAATTCTTGTGGAATTCAAGATTTCACATCTAGGAGATACCTGGGAGAACTTAAGGGTAAGGAGGAAATTCCTCATACCATTGAAGGTTCTCTTGAATTTATCCATGAAAATGTCTCAGATAGTGAACCTATCTCACCATGCCATCATGATTCAACAATAGAAACCCACATCCAGCCACATTACACAAATATAATGAGGATTGTTTGTCATGAGAGAGATTTCGCAGAGCCAATACTGGCTCGGGTTACCCATAGCTAAAACAAAAGTTATAAAATCAATCATTTGGGTATGAGTACTAATCCTGCATGTGTATCAGAACTTGATTTGGCAGGCCATAGTGTCAACTAGAACCCTACATCTGAAATGAAAGACAATTTAAAATGCCTGATAAAGTGAAATCAAATTAAAAAAAAATAGTTTGCAAGGATATTTTTGCATGCTTAGAGAAATTGATTAAAAGAGGTCTATGTTTCCATCGCTCCTACAATTATTGAATTAGAGGAACCTGAAATAAATAAGAATTGTCTTTGTAATGAGTTAAAGTCCGAGACTAATCGTAAATCCATCTCTAAATTCCATGGCCTTGTACATGATGAATCCAAGTCTCGCAATGTTCCTTCAAAACATGTGTATTCACTTGATGGTAAACAGGACGGGTTGTCACCAGATGATGTAAAAGATAAAGGAAAGGATGCTTTTTTGTTTGAATCCTGGTTCTGGAAAGAGAAATACCATGTTGTAGTTCATGTTTTAAAAACTAACATTATTGATCTTGAGCTAGAGAATCATCAGTTAAAGATACAAAATAGAACTATGGAGAACAATATGAGAAACATATTTCTGAATTGAAGAAAAAGACTATAAATGGTGAAGGACCATTGATTGTAAAGAATTAACGTGCTAATGTGTTTGCTATTTCAGATATGAAGAATATTTCTCAATCTAAAGATTAATGTCCAGTTTCTATAAATAAGATTTTGTTTGAAGGCTAATTTAATTCTGAGGTATGAATTCGTTTTTTATTTGTTTTCTTTGATTTTGTTTGTTTAATTAAGAGTAACTACAAAATCGCAGATTTTGTAGCCACTCTATTTAAAGTATTTTTTTATTAATTTGTGCTTTTCAGTTATTCCTTAGAAAACTGATAGGTGGCTTATGGAAGGATTGTCAAAATTACCGCTTCAATTTCATAGTTATAGTTAGTTTGTTTCTAGCTTGTTGGTTGATTCGTGATATTATGAGATGATAAGCTTTTATTTTTGTAAAATTTATTTAAAAAAAATTGTTATGATATTTCTAGTACATATAGTCGATACATTAGACATGGTTTACCTCCTAATTTTGAGGAGACATTTCTTATCTTTATTTTGAATTTCATAAATATTTATTATTAAAATATTATGAAGATACATAGAAAGGGTTCATATTTTTGAAATAAAGAAAACTCTTGACAAGATTGTTTAGTCCTTTTCTTTAATATGATTAAAAGATCATTTTGGTTTCCTGTTTTCAACGGGAGTGCAAATACTTAGTACTAGTATTTTTATTCTTTATCTTCAATCAAAATCATTTACTAATTTATTGTCTTTCTTTATCGTTATTTATATAATTGATCACTATTGATCAATTATAATTATTTGTTTCATGACACCAGAAATTCCAAGATTATATGTATGTTAATGTTGTTATGAATAGAATTTGATTTTAACTCTTTAAAATAAATATTCATTTATCTACAGTTTATTCATTATAGTAATAATTTTCACATCTGTATATTCATTTATTGTTGATCTTTATCTTCACATGCATGAGTATGTCACTGGTTGTAAATAAAATAATAAATATTTAGAATAGTGAATATATAGTAATTTTGTAATTATGATATTTAATTGGTTTTTCTTATTCCAATTTAAATTGTTATATTTTATTAGATAATATTTTTAAAGTCTTCATACAATGGAGAAAATATCTCCATGGCTTAGTTGAGCCCTTAACAAGGATTAAGTTAGTTTAAATATTAGATTAATATTTAGTTTATATTATAGTATTTTTAGATAGGATGGTTATATTAGATTCATATTTAGTTTAGGATATTTTTTATAAGGGTAAATGGACCCATTGAAACCAGTCAGGATCATCGTACCAAACAGAAAATGGTTAATTGGAACCCTGACTGGGTGATACCCTAAATGTTGATTATGATCAATTTTGGCCATCAACATTTCTGGTTCTAGAAGGAGGGATTGAACCTCTGGATAGTGAATAAAAAAAAGAACACACAAACCTGGAAGCCATCCTCAAATATTACCTTTTCCCTAAGTATCTCCTACAACTTCAATATCTTCATCGAGATCAACATCCTTAAGCTCTTAAGTTGTTATTCCTCGATCTAGTGTTGTTGAAACTTCAAGTTATCCATCTTGATTAGAAACCTTTATTTGAAGGTCATTTAGTGACCCATATTTCCTTGACCTTCCTCCTAAGACCGTTTCAAATTCTCTTGCCTCACCAGAAATTTAGCATATTAGACAGTGCATTGAAATGCTCGCAAGTTAGGGTGAATCTTCTCACGGATCTACACAAACTGGCAATTTCTCTTTATATGAACTTGGAATTCTAACCAGAGATCAAAGAAAAAGATTAGGAGTTTAACTTTTAAAGTTCCTACTACATACACAACAGCCAAGAGCACCTCTTACAATAGCTGGTGGAGGCAATCAACCTCCAACTCCTCCACTATATATACCTTTAATCGCTCCTCCACCTCAACAACCGCCTTCACAAAAACCTATCATTATGGAAGCGAAACAACAAAGGAGACAATTGAGAACCCTAGTAGAAGTTAGTGTTCATGGAGATCAACATGATCTTCCCAAAAATCGTGACAAATGGCTAGGTGTACCAAAATTTAATCCTGAATCAAAACAAGATACTGAAGATCATATTAATAAATTTATGTTGGACATTAATATTAGGGATGTTGATGAATAAGACATGGTCTGTATACATTTTCCCTACACTTTTGAGGGAGAAGCTTCCACTTGGTATTTTTCACTACAAGCTAATTCTATTCCAAGTTGGGATACTTTTAATGATTTGTTTATTAAAAAAATTGGTGATAATAAAACTTTATTTCTTTGTTGGTTGAATTGTCAAAGATTAAAATGGGTCCAAATGAAAAAATTAAAGATTTTAATCAAATATTCCTTAAATTGCTTCATAAAATTCTTGATACATCCAAACCTGGAGTAGACATTTGGATTGATTTTTATTCTTTTGGTCTCCCAATTTCTATAGCTATGTTTCTTAAACATGCATCCAAAACTACTTTAACTGAAGAAACAATTTCTAGTATTGCAAATCAATCTTCAACATAATAACCAAGGTATTCCCAGCCAACAAAGAAGGTTATTCTAAAGGAGGAAATGAAAGAAAATGATGATATTGAGATCAGTAGTATTTAGAAAGTCATGAAAACATTATAAAATGAAATGGTCGATGTTAAAGGAAATATTGTTGAAGTATCCAAGATACCTTTCATACCATTTGTCAAGAGGAACCTGCAAACTCCTCCTAGTGGGTAAATCTCTACTGTAGAAAGTAAATAAATTAAGGAAGAAGAGGAAGAAGAAGAATTACAAGACACTAACATTTTTTGGGACATTTATGGCGCATTCACTGAAAAAAAAAATGAATAAGGTTTAGCTGCTCAAACCAGAAGAAAAATCTCAGCTTAAGATCGAGGTTCTCCACCAACTACTACTTCAAATAAACCACTAAATGAAGACACATCAGCTCATAAAATTTTAATCATTTCTAATAAAATTGAGGATGATATTGTTGAAGATTTAAAAAAGATAAGAGAAAATATCTCTTTGTTTGAATTGAGCGAGTTGAAATCTCAAAAAAACAGTTTGTTAAAAGCCTTAGTTACTATGGATAAATCACCTTTACCTATTACTGCAGTATAAAATAAATGAAATGTTGTAGTCACCCAAAATTATTCATTTAATAGGAAGACTGATGTAGTTTTGATTGGTAAAAAATCCAATTCTCATACCCCTCCATTTTTGCTTACTTTTGAAATTTTTAATAATACCAATGTACATAACGATTTAACTTATTCTGTCCCATCACCAAATATCATGCGTTATTCTATTTGTCTTAAAATTAATGCCTATACACAGAAATCAGGTATATAGCTTGTGTAATTAGATATAAAAAAAGTAAAGGTCTTAGGGGAATTAAAATGTGTTCTTGTAAGACTACCATCCAATCCTAAAGTCTTCAAAATCATAGATATTATTATTGTTGATATTCTCGATTCCTATGGTTTTATTTTAAGTCGATACTGGTCTGCAAAACTTAATAATTATTTCTCTACAGATTGGTCACATCTATGGCTCCCTTATAATGGTAAACCTAATCAGATCATGGTTGATAGGGAAAACACATGAATTTTAATGTTACTGACATGGATGATGAAAATGAACCTGAGGTTTTTACCAATTTCATTATAGGAAATTATTTTGCTAATTCATTCTTTCGCAAATTTTCTGCTCAAATTTCTTCTTTTCAATCAATGTCCCTTGGTTCAAAAATTGAAAATTTTTCTCAAACCGATTTTTATCGTTGTGTAAATTTTGTAGTTAGTTATGTAAATAAATTTGCAAATACTCGAGCAAAAATTGGTGAAAAACTAGGGTTACAACCTCACGCGCCGCAGCGGACTGAGGCAACGAATCAATGGCCCCGCAGGGGCTCCCGCAAAGGCCTGGAGAGGCGCCGACAGGCATCTCCTATAGCCAGGTTACTGCAAATGCAGATCCAGCCAACAAATGGAGAAGGCCGACCTTCGAAACCCCTCTGGAAATGCGAGAGCAGCTGATAGCCGAGGGCACGTTCAAGGATCGGGACACGGACATGGACGCGG
>ML779562.1:260575-292583 GCA_009831015.1 Picea engelmannii
TCCACTCCTCGGCAACCTTCACTCCCTCGCGCCTTGGCCACCATTCCGAGCGGCTCGCCCATTACTCCGCGCAGTCCTAGTGATCCTCGACTGCAATTCTACGCCTCAATGTCTTTCCCAGCTTCCGCGAGCACCTGGCGAAATGAGCCTCAAGCCTCTGGGACAGCCAAGCATCTATGGCTCCCTCCACTGAATCACCTTGACAAAGACAGCTTCAGGGAACGGCTGGGAGTTCTTTACGACCTCGTATTCGAGCTCAGAAGAGAGGTGGCGGACCTTAAGTTTCGGTTCCAAGCCACCGAGGATAATGTGGAAACCTTCCTTCAGATTCTCTCCACCATGCAGAGGGGATTCTACGCAGACCCGACGAGCATCGCACCTGTGGGAGAAGTGGACACCGGTTTAGACGAGACCCTTCGCCAAGCCACAGCAGGGAAAACGGAAGAGGAGCACAGAAATTCGTCGGCACCTACAGAACGGGAGAAGAACAAAGAGCAGGCGGTGGAAGATCAGCCGAATAAGGCCACGATAGAGGCCTGGGCAGAGGACCTCGGTGCCGTGTGGCTCGGACAGGTGTCTAGCAATTTGCCACTTTCCTAGGATAGATAGTTTTATTATGCTTTTGCTAGTTTTTTACACTGTTGCAGACTCAGACTGGTGACTGGGTGATTTCCTGGACTGGTTTCCCCTCTGTTGGGGCAGTCTAGCAATTCCAGGGGATTATTTTTGTAATTTTGGAACCTTGTTTTAGCCATTGCAGGCACCTTACGTAATACAATTTTCTTACTTACAAAAAAAAAAAAAAACTTTGCAAATACTCACTTTTGGAAATAATATTTTGATGGATCAAAGTATAATGATGGAGTTGGTGCATGTTGCATTTTGATTAATCCCAATGGAGAAAATATTATTCTCACATGCAAGATTGAGTTTCAACGTACTAATAACATTTTTGAATATGAAGCATTATTATAGGTGTTACACACCAAAATATCACACTTAAGTGTCACACCTATTTACGCCTAAGTGGTGCAAGTGTCTTAAATTATTGTATGAACCTTACTAAGTGTCACATGCACTTTTTCAAATGTCATATGCACCGTAATTAGTGACACATGCACTTTACTGAGTGTCACAACCCCTTGACACCATGAAATCCATTTGTCACAATCCCTAGTTAGTGTGGAGGAGAAATAAATTATATGAAGGTCAAAATACTATGTGCACATGAATTATTCATTATTATTCATAAAAAATAATTAATTTTGTGTGAGAATCCACCTCAGATTTAGTTTCATAATCTCAAGGAGAAGTTGAGAGTCTCATGAATGGTTGAAATATTTTCTCAAACCAAAATCCTAATTTGGTGGATATTGAGAGATATTTCCCCCTTAAAAGCCTTGAGAGATATTTCCTCCCTAAAATCCTCAAGAGACATTTTCTCCCTAAAAATCTTGTACATCCCAATTTAGTGGATATATTTAGTGATCTTCTCCATGCTGGTTAAACCTCCAAATCCTATATAATGAGGGCATTCCAAGCTGATATAGGGGACAATTAAGGTATCAAACCTTTGATTCTAGAGGAAGCATCTACATTTTGATGTCAAGATTCATGCAAGGGATGGATGAGGAGAGCTTGGAGAAGTGTTTCGTTATCAAGCATGCTTTGTAAGTGCCTCTTTTTGGGTTTCCAATTAATATCAACTTGGCCTATTCCCTTCTAGTTCATGTTTTCCACATTTTCTTTTCTATTGTTTTTTCGGTCTTCGTAGATAGATTTTATTTATATAATCATACAGAGTAGGAGGAAGAGTTTCTTTGCTAGTATTTTCATGATTTTCATTGCGTTGAGGAGCTTGGAGACCAAGTGTTGGGATTGAAGCTAGGAGGACGAACATCACAACAAGGTACACCACATCCTTCTTCTTCTCTCTTGCTTTCTTGATTGAGTTAGATCTATAGGGAAAGTAGTAACCACTTGTTCTCTTTTTTCTTTGGACCAAATATAGGAGTCTTGGTCCAGAGGAGAGCTTAGCTTGTCCGTAGGGTAAGATTTCTCACAACAACACGGTCTTAAAAAAACTATCAGAATGAATGTGCATAATATCTTGGTTTTTGGTGATTCAAAAATCATAGATAAACATGTAAGAAATGCATTTCATTACATTTCAAATCATCTTAAGAATTACCAACAGTTAGTGCAAGACCTTATTTGCAATTTTTTTACTTTTAATATCACTCCTACTTCAATATTGCAAAATGATAGTGCTAATTTATTAGAAAATATTGCTTCTAATCTTATTCCTCTAGAAGATTTTAGTCGTGATAGTTTTTTTGCTGAATTAATATTTAGATCTTATATTCCTCATAATGTCACAATTTGGAAAGTTTTTAATGATTATGAAGACATAATTAATTTTCTCACTTCAGAGGGCACATATGGAAATGACATTATCAATGAAAATTCACATGATCATGAAATGAATAAATCTTTTGAAGTTGACGAGATTAAATAAAAAAATATTATCCCTAGATCTGTTGTTAAGTTAGAGGATTTTTATGATCTTAAAGAGAGATTTAAAAAATCTACAAATTATAAAACAAATAGTCCTACAATGAATTTTGAGATTAGTAATTAGGGCACAAATCAGAAAGCAAAAAATTGCAACTTAGCATTAAGTGTACACCTTCTGAGAGAGACACATTTATAATTCTTCTTAAGTAATATAAAGATGTAATTTCTTGGTTGTATGATGATTTAAATAATTTTTATACAACAATACTACAACATATGATTCATATGTTGCCTAAGGAAAAACTTGTTCAACAAAAATTAGGAAACTTTATCCAAATTTGGAATCTCAAATCAAAGCTGAATTGACTAAATTATTAAGAGCTAAAATTACTTTCCACGTAATGAATTTTAAATGTGTGTCTAATATTGTTCCGATTAGGAAGAATAACAATGACATTAGAATTTTCATCGATATCAGAAACCTTATTAAGGCTTCTGAAAAAAGATAATTTCCCATTACCTCCTATGGAATAGATCCTTCAATTAGTTTCTCGCTCTGAAATGATGTCCTTTCTCGATGTTTTTTCTGGATATAATCAAATCCTAGTCCACCCAGATGACAGACTTAAAACAACATTTAGAACCAAAGGGGGCACTTATGGTTATCAAAAAATGTCATTTGGATTGTTAAACGTTAGTGCAACTTTTCAAAGGGAGATGGATGTTTCCTTTAGAGGACTAATAAATAAATTTCATTGTTTATCTGGATGATATCACAATCTATTCTAAAAAACGCTAAGATCAGGTCCATCACTTAAAGAAATTTTTTGAAAGCTGCTGAAAATATGGAATCTCATTGAATCCTAAAAAATCATTTTTTTTCACTTCAAGAAGGAAAATTATTAGGATTTATTGTGTCCAAAGAAGGAATTACAATTGAACCTTCTTGAATCAAATCTATATCTAAAATTCCATTACCTCACAATAATAAATAAATGCAATCATTTCTAGGAAAAATCAAATTTGTGAGGCGTTTTGTTTCTGATTTTGCACAGATAGTTTTTCCTTTGTAGAATATGATAAAAGAGAATACTATATTTAAATGGAATGAAATAGAAAAAAAATCTTTCAATTATGTTAAACAAACTATTATTCAAGCTCCTACTTTTCTTTCTCTTGATTATAATAAGGAATTCGTTTTATATACGTTTTCTTCTGATCAGTCATATGCAGCCATGTTAACACAGAAAAATGATTAATATGTTGAAGTACCAATAACCTTTAATAGTTTAGGATTGCAAGGTGTTGAACTTAATTATTACGATGTATAAAATAAATCCTATGCATTTTTTAAATATATAAAACATCTTATGCCCTTTCTAATAAAATATCATATCAAAGTGATTGTTCCTCATTCTGCAGTAAGAAATTTGTTGATACAAAAATATCTTGGAGAAAAAAGATCCCATTAGGTTACTGCACTTCAAGAGTATGATCTTGAAATAAAACCCAAAAATATTGTTCATGGTCAAGGTTTGTGTAAGTTGTTAACTCAAACTATTGATTCACAATATGATAATTCAAGTATTGATCATGTATCTAAATATGTACATTATGTATATGCTACTCTTGAATTACCAAACTCACAATATTCAAATTTGATTCATTACTTAAACCATGGTATTGCACCTTTAATTTTAGATGAAAAGAAGACGTGTTCTTTGAGGTTAAAAGCTAATCAATATCAACTTATCAATGGAGTTTTATTTACAAAAAAATATGATTCTATGTTTCTTAGATGTTTATAAAAGAATGAAGATGATGAATTTTTGTATGATTTTCATGATGGACTAGTAGGTGGTCATTTCAATGGTGATACAAATGCACATAAAGTGTTACGTGCAGGTTACTATTGGCCAACATTATTCAAAGACACACATGATTTTTCTCATTAATGCAAAGTATTTCAAGCTTTAGCTGGAAGAGATAAATGAGAAACATTTACTTTACAACCTGTGATCATAGAATAGCCCTTCGAACAATCGGGTCTTGATATAATCAGTAAGATTGTTTCTAATTCTTCCAAACATCATAAATTTATTCTTACTCCTAAAAATTACTTTACAAAATGGGTGGAGACCATTCCATTAAAAAATGTTACTAGTGATCAGGAAATATATTTTATTCATCAATTCATTATCACTAGATTTGATCTCCTGAGCATGCTTATTTTTTATAATGAAAGTTATTTTTTCTCTTCATTGCTTACTGAGTTTTCTATAGAAAAGGTAACCAAATTAAAATATTATGCTAACTACTACCCATAGCATAATGGTTTAGCATAATCTACTACTTAAACCCTTTTGAAAATCATTAAGAAAATTGTTACCGATAATCATAAAAATTGGCACAAAGACCTTATTTATGATCTATGGGAAAATAAAATTATGCAAAAGAAAACAATAGGCACTAACCCTTACCTCCTAGTATATGGGAAAGAAGCCAAATTACCTCCCAACATCTCCTTGCCATCTTCTTACTTGTGCAATATATTCAAGAGGAACCGTGCTCTAGCTTACAACATCATTTAGCTGAAATTTTTAAGTTGGAAGAAGTGAGAGAAAAATATTAGAAAACATATGTCAATCATTAGAAAGTTTTTAAACAATGGTTTGACAGAAGTTCAGTGAGTGATAAATGTTTTGATGTTGGTGATCCTGTTTTCAAGTGGGATAAATATCACTAGGAAAAGGGAAAGCATACCAAAATTCAAAAACTCTAGTTAGGTCCCTTTCAAATCTCAAAAAATATAGGTCCACACTATTAGGATATTTAGACACTTAAGAGTTAGTAAGATATATTTGGTCTATTGTGTCGTTATGTAAAACTGTGTTTTCTAGTGTGTTTCTTTAGTATGCATTAGTATGCATTTGTAGTTAGGAAATCCGACGATCATGATTTGTTCTCGACATAGAGTGATCTGACGGTTCATACTCTCCTCGATCTTAAAGGCCATTGATCCATGGCTTAACACCCGATTGGTCCATGATCTCTATTTAAAGAGAATGGAGGGTCATTTTCTAATGATTGATTGTGAGAAACCCTCTTGTAAAATCTCTCTGTAATCTTTTTCTTTGCATTAATAAACTGCTCCAAGTGGTCGTGTTGGCTGGGGCTATGCATGTTTCCCCATAGGGGTTTTACCATGTGAAAACATCAGTGTGTTGATCTCTAATCTAGTTATGTGAGTGGTTACTAAAGGTGTTCATCCTCTGTTGGAATACCTATGTTTTTGAACATGGTATCAGACCCTATTTGAAGACCCGCTCCTGTTGTAGATCGAGATCGTGAAGCCGAGTTGCCTCATCTCCACTTTATATCATTTCCATACATTTATGGGATGAGAGGACTATTCCATTGCACTCGTATTGCTCGTTTCGGTTAGGAACACTTTTCGTTTCACTCAAAAAGGTTTTCATTTTCCCAAGATACGACCATTACAGTCAGATCCGGAGGTATAAAGCTTGAATACACGAAGTAGTATTTTGGTTTTATTTCAGTTTTGTTTTATTTATTTTCGGGTTGCTACTCTTTTAGATCTGCGTATTCTCTGTTCCCCGCGCCCTATGCAATCTCGGTAAATCAGAAACAGATAGGAAAAAGTGCATCTTCTGGGTAAGCTAACTAAGATCTAGCCCTTGTTGTCATCGAGAAGCGAAATTTTTTTCTTGTGTGAAAAGAGTTTTTTCTTAGCACACTCTCCAAGGTCATCTTCAACAACAACAAAAAAAACAACAACAACACCCTCAATCCTCCTTCTGAACATTACAATATGTTTTTCTAGATCATTTGGTTAAAAGTTGCCTTATTAAGTAAAAGGTCTTGAGTTCAAGTCTCTCTTTTGTTACCTTTTTTGAAAAAGTTCATGCTAAAATTGTAAAGTGTATTTCACTTCAAGTATAAAAGTGAATCGCTATAAGTAGCCTTAATATTTTATTTTAGAGTTATTTATTTTGCATGCAACTTTTCTTTTATAAAGTAACTTCATTGTAAAAGTGATCCCCACTTCTCTTTATAAAAGTGGGTCACTTCATAAAGCAACTTACACAATCACGTGGTCATTTGGTTACCGATTGTGCCTTTTTTTAAAAGGGCATAACTCTAACATCGAAAGTCCATTTTAAGTGCCGTTTTTTTTTTAACCGGATAACTTTTCAATCTCTTTCCATCCAGATTATCAGTTTCAGTTTTTTAAAATCCATATTATCTGCATATTTAATATGGATTCTACAAGTACTGTCTTTCTTACCAGTAACAACTACTTCCAATGGAAATCTCATATGGAAGATTTATTAAGAAGTAAAGGCTTGTACCAGATTACCTTGGGAAATGAAAAAGCACCCACTGATGCTGATAAGAAAGCTAAGTGGGATAATAGGAATGAAGAAGCATGTGGACTAATCAAAATTTCCATCTCTCATGTTTTAAGGTACCACCTTCAAGATATTGATGACCCCAAAGAAGCTTGGAACACAATAGAATCTGTGTTTGGTAAACTCAATATTATTCGAGAACAACAGTTAGAAAATCAAATACTGACCTTGAGTCCAAATGATTTTTCTTGCCTTGGAGACTATCTATCGAGGTTTAAAACACTCAGAATTTTATGTGAAGAATGTAAGATAAATATGCAGGACGAGCGTTGCATCTATCTTATTCTTTCTAAGCTAGCTAGTGCATATTTTGTGTTTGTATCTACCTTTTATGCCATGAGAGAGGCTCTAGGGGAATAAGCTTATGAAAAACCCACTCTTGAGTCCTTTTCTACTTCTTTGATTCAAGAGGAAGATAAGCCTGTACAATTTGGAGTGATCAACACTGTAGGTACCTCCAACAAAGCCTTAATTACCCAGCAAAAAAATAAACCCAAGTATCCCAAGAAGTAACATCCTTGCTACAACAAAAAACAACATAAGGGTCCCAAACTTGCTCAGACAACTTCAGCTCCTACTGGTGAAAAAGGAGAAAAATATAAAAGTAAGAATACTAATAGACATTGCAACTTTTGTGATAAAGATGGTCATGATAAGTCCAAATGTTTCAAGAAGATGGCATCTTTAGAAGAAGCGATGAAGAAGCATAACATCAATATTGATTCTACTTCTTCTTTTCACGGACATGCACTTTTTGCTTCTGGTTTCTCCTTCAATTCAAATTCTACTACTACTTCTTCTTTTGATGAGTGGCTTATTGATTCAGGAGCATCTTATCATATGGCTAAGGATAAAGCCTTATTTTCTTCTCAAAATGAATGTAACACCAAGAAAATATTTGTTGGTGATGATAGATCTCTTAGTGTTGTAGGATTTGGAACAGTTCAATTCGATAATGGTCATTTCAGTGATGTATTATGTGTTCCAAGTCTTTCTTGTAACCTTCTATCAGTATATCAAATCACTCATTCTGGTGAAGGTAAAACCGTCGAGTTTTCACCTCACCAAGTTGTAATCAAGGATCTAAAATATCCTAAGCATGTTCTTGCAAATGGAATTGCTAATGATATTACGAGGTTGTACAAATTTAACAACTTTGGGTCATCATCTTTTTCATCAGTTTTTGTTTTTCATAGCGATGACATGAGCAAACTTTGGCATGAGTGGTTTGGTCATCTAAACTATCGCTCATTGCAGCAACTATGTAATCAACAGATGGTGACCGGTCTTCTTCTTGTTTTATGCAGAGATGGTGTTTGTGCCGGTTGTGTTCTCAACAAACATCATCGGGATAGTTTTGAAAAACGTGCCTCTTGGCACGCCTCGGGTCTTCTGTAGCTTGTTCACAATGATTTGTGTGGTCCACTTTCTTCTCCTTCTTTTTCTGGGTGCAAGTATTTCTTAACTTTCATTGATGACTTTTCTAGACGTACTTGGGTTCACTTCTTAAAACTCAAGAGTGAAGTTTTTGACAAATTTTTGGCCTACAAGGCCCTTGTAGAAAAGAAATCTAGACATCAAATTCAAAGGTTAAGAACAGATAATGGAGGTGAATATGTGAACAATAATTTTACAAGTTACTACACTACACAGGGAATCCAAATGCAACACAATGTTCCATATACACCACAACAAAATGGTGTTGCTGAGAGAAACAACTGCACATTAAAAGAAATGGCTAATTGTATGATCTAATCTAAGGGATTAAGTCTAAACTATTGGGAGGAAGCCATCAATTGTGAAAATTACATAGTAAATCGCACTCCCACAAATGCTCTTAAAAATATAACACCGGAAGAAGCTTGGAATAAAATTAAACCAGATGTAAGTCACTTCCGTGTATTTGGCAGTATAGCAGGGGCTCACGTTCCTGATGAGAAATGGAAAGCATTGTAGCCTAAAAGTGAGAAGTTTATATCTGTTAGTTATTCTGAAAATGTCAAAGGTTATATACTTCTTCAATCACATTGTAATGAAATTATTATTAGAAGAGATGTTAAATTTGATGAAAATCTCTTGGCCTGCGAGCCTAATTCGATGATTGTGCCTTCTTCGGCCTGCGAGAAATCTTCGACGTTTGTTCCTTCTTCTGATCTAGTTTCTTCTTCAGATGATGACATTGAGGATGAAAATCGACCTTCGCCTACTCACCCTCCTCTAGATGAGTGCTTTGAACCTGAACTAGCACCAGCTTCACCGCTTCCTAGATGGGTCCGTTCAACACGAGAAGCAGCTGGTGATCTTGTCAGTGATCCTTCAGATCAATGTCAGACACATTAACAGTTCCAACGAGCCTCTTCTACTTTGGTTCAAGTTTCAGAAAATCATGATCCAAAGATATTTGCAGAAGCTTCAAGTCATCCAGATTGGGATACATAAATGAATGAAGAGTATCATTCTTTAATGGAAAACGATACTTGGGATCTTGTACCTATTCCAAAAGGAAGAAAACTTGTTAGATGAAAATGGGTCTACAAAACTAAGTATGCATCATATGGTAGTGTTGAAAGACACAAGGCCCGGTTAGTTGCCAAAGGATTTTTCCAAGTTTAAGGAATTGACTATAATGAAACCTTTGCCCCTATAGCAAAAACGAATTCCATCCACCTTGTTCTTGCCCTTGCTGCCTCACATAAATGTGAGGTCCATCAGATGGATGTTAAATCTATCTTCTTGCATGGAGATTTGCAAGAATAAATCTACATGGAACAACCTCTTGGCTATGTCCATAATGACTCTAGCCTTGTTTGTTGCCTCAAGAAATATCTTTATGGTCTCAAGAAAGATCCTTGAGCTTGGAATGCAAAAATGGATAGCTTTCTTATTGCCACTGGATTCTCTAGATGTCATTATGATCCTAATGTCTATACCAAGAAAGTAGGAAGCCATCTCATAATCCTTGTCCTTTATGCTGATGACCTTATCCTTGCTGGTAGTGACTCAAAACTTTTAAACCATGTGAAAGCCATCCTTAAGAAGAAACTTGAAATGACAAAATTAGGCTTTTTGCACTATTTCCTTGGCCTCCAAGTTTTGTAAACCAATGAAGGAATTTTTCTTTCCCAATATAAGTATGCTTGTGACCTTCTTCGTCACTTTCACATGGATGATTGTAAACCAACCCCTTCTCCCTTCTAGTCTGGAATCAATCTTTTTTCCACCTGTACTTCTCCTGAATTTGATGCCACCCTGTACCATCAATTAGTTGGTAGCCTCTTATACTTGTCTCATACCTGTCCTGATCTTTCCTTTGTTGTTGGTCTAGTTGCCCGATATATGAAAACACCCCATGAAAGCCATTGGAAAGCAGCTAAAAGGATACTTCACTATGTTCGTGGTACAATTCAGTTCAAGATACATTACAGTTGAGGGGGGAATCCTTTATTGGTTGGTTTCACTGATTCAGATTGGGCCGATGACCCTGATGATCGGAAGTCTACTGCAGGTTATGTTTTCAGCCTTGGTTCAGGACCTGTCACTTGGTCCTGTAAGAAACAACAGGATATTGCACTTTATTCAACAGAAGTAGAGTACCAAGAAGTGGTAAATGAAAGTCAGGAAGCCCTATGGCTTCGACATATCCTTTTAGAGTTTGGATTTCAACACCATCATCTGACCATCCTTTGGTGTGATAATCAGAGTGCCATCAAGCTCGCCAAAGACCCAGTTCAACATCAACATAGAAAACACATCGAGCTACACATTCACTTCATCAGAAATCTCATTCATGATCAAGTTATTAAAGTGCTCTTTTTCCCTATAAAAGATCAAGTTGCAGACATTTTCACAAAGTCTCCTACATAAGCGAAGTTTTCGAAACTTTGATCTATGTTAGGAGTTCAGGAAGCTGTCATTAAGGGGGGATAGGCTCTAATGCCTCCTTCCTTCTCCTATTTTGTCACTATTGTAAATCCTTCAATCCTATCCCAAGTTGTTCTTATGGGGGGATGTTAGGATATTTAAACACTTAGGAGTTAGTAAGATATAATTGGTCTATTGTGTCGTTAGGTAAAAGTGTGTTTTCTAGTGTGTTTCTTTAGTATGCATTAGTATGCATTTGTAGTTAGGAAATCCGACGGTCACGATATGTTCCCGACATAGAGTGATTTGACGGTTCATACTCTCCTCGATATTAACTACCATTGATCTGTGTCTTAACACCCGATTGGTCCATGATCTCTATTTAAAGAGCATGGAGGGTCATTTGCCGATGATCGATTGTGAGAAGCTTTCTTATAAAATCTCTCTATAATCATTTTCTTTGTATTAATAAACTACTCTAAGTGGTCGCATTGGTTGGGGCCGTGGATGTTTCCCCATAGGGGTTTTACCACATGAAAACATCGGTGTGTTGATCATTGATCTGGTTATGTGAGTGGTTACTGAAGGTGTTAATCATCTGTTGGAATATCTGTGTTGTCAAACACATACAATTTTATGTTTACAAAATCTAGATCGAGTATAGGAAACTCTACCTATCAATGGGTTGATCTTAAAGAAATATTTTCTTGAAGAATGTCCAATATTTTGTAAATATGTAAATAACTCATTGCTTTTGTTTTATTTTCTGATTCTGATTTTCTAATTTCATTTTCAGTTTTCTTGCTAGCTCCTTCATTTTGTTGTTTTCTTTTGCTTGTTTTCTTGTTGTTTGTTCTTAAAAATCATAGTCATGTTGTGTACTTTATATATCTCTTGTTTACTCATTTTTAACTAAAGAGAATCATTACGATATTGCATGAAGATAGAAATTTTATCATTAATATTATGTAATCATGATAACAAATCCTTTATGATTAATTCATATTTTTCCAATAAATTTTACTTAGGAAAGTACTTTGAAATTTGGTCTTTTCAATGTTCGTTTCCCTTTATAAATCAATAAAATGGGAAGAGAAAATATGAAGGAAAAATGTTTATTTGTAACCCATGAGTTACAATATATAAAATGACTTTCATATCATCCCCCTTCCTATTCAAAATTGCAAATTTAACTATTAAACATTTTTATCTAAAGGAGATTAATAAATTACAATACATATGAAGTTGAAAACACCAAAAGGTGTGGGAAGTGTGTGGAAAATTGTCGGGGCTATGGATGCTCACTAGAAGCGGGACAATTTATACATGATATCAAGGAAACTTAGTTGGGGCTATGGACACCTGCTGGTAGTGAAGCGATGTGGGTAAAATAAAGATGAGTTGAATTGATTTCATTTACTCATGGTAAGTAAACTTTTCCTAGTGGTCAAATCAAAATCTTATCTCACATTTATTTAAAAAAATAAAAAATTAATTTAATCCATTTCTTCTCCAAAGGCCTATAAATGTGTTGAACATGCACATAATATATCTAGCTAGAAAATACCACACACATTTGCAGAGGAAAATTGAGAAAGAAGTAGTAAGAGAGAAAGAATGGAAGAATTCTCATTAATCGTGATGAATAACGAATAATTTACACATGATATACTATGTATAACTCAACCAATGCGCACTGGAGGTGAAGCGAATGTTCCATAGTGGTGGTCTAGAGTGATCTGAACACACACAAATAGTTATGGGAGTGAAATTTGACGTAGACCCCCGACCCTCAGCATGAGATCCGCACAGGATTGTTCTTCTTTGAACCTACAGAACTGAAATAGTTCTTTCGGGCCCTCACTGGAACCCCACGAATCCGATCCACAGGTCCTTCACGAAAACTCTACCTACACCATGTGCACCAAGTGTGATTCTTTGCCTCCACTCGAGCACAACCTGGGCCTTAGTGCAAGCACCTTTTGTGCCTTGTGATCTCGCAAGTTTGTGAATTGAAGACCCTCGACTCCAAACCTCCAATACCCAAGAGTGCGATACAGGTATGGTCCCTTCCTTACTAGCACCTCTACAAACAACCACTAGTTAGGGCCTAGCTTTAGCACCCCTCACAACTCACAACTTCGTGAGTTGGAGCGTTGAACTCTTGTGCTCCTCCTTCACGAATCCCCGAGATGCGATAAGTCAACAATGGGTTGACTCTTTTCCTAGGCAACGTATGTCCACCACCTATCACCCATTTCCACTTTTCTTTGCGCTCTATGTTGGCGCCACCTGTCAACCACACGGCCCCACCTATCAGGTGTGCTACATGTTCATACAAGCCCTCGGCGCTTGGCACCTCGCTTCCTCGTAGTTGAAAATAAATTATTTCAACCCCCGAGCCCTCGATACACGATACTACGCGGGTTTCTGATCCGATGGTTCACCCGTGGCTTGGATCCAACAGTTTAGATCTCCTTCCCTGTTCCTCGCAAACTCACAACTTAGCGAGACAAAGAATTTGGTCTCCCCTCCGAGCTTACGAACTACGAAATGCCGATCTTCTGCTCCAAAATGGGATCAATGGTTCATAGCCTCCCCTGACATGATGGCTTGGATCTCTTCGGGATTTCACGAGGCAAGAGTCCCAAACTCTTATCCTTTACATTTTCGATATCCGAAATGCCGAAATCCTCCTTTCGGGGACTTTTCTGAACCTCAACTGCTTGCCATGTGTCCTCCTGTGGACAATCACGATGCTTTCTAGACTTCATGAGTTCTCTCTTGTGCATATGAGGGTTAAACCTCATGCAGCTTATCCTAGACCTGATGGCTATCAGGTCCCTATGCTCAGATCTAACAACCCATAATTGTTCTTCCCTTGCACTCTTCTGCATGCGCCTTGACGTGAAACTCGACGGTCCAGATCGTTTCCTCCAGCACCGATTCTATGGTCGCTGTAGCTCCCTCCTAAGATTTCGCTTCTTCGTTCACCTTAGAAGATTTCCAAAGTATCACACGCCTCGGCCTTTTCTTCTCTACTCCCTACAAACCCTGCAACCCTATCCTCGTTCTTATTTCTTGGGATGCTCCTCCTCCTGAGCTTCGGGACTGTGAAACCTCAAAGGGTTTCCCCAACTTCTGCAGCCCTTGCAGCTATTACTCTATGCACAATTCACTTTTCCTCCTAAGCTTTGTCCTCTCTGAAACCTTGAGAGGCTTCTCGGCTTCTTCACTCCTTGCAGAGTCCCTTCCCAAAACCATGCTATCTCTTTTGAGCTTCGGGACTTAAAGTAAGTCCTCTCTCTTTCTCTCACTCCTGTTGCCTTAAGAGCCTTCAGACGGTTGTCTGTCTATCAACACTTTACTCAGGTGTTGACCTGGTGCACTCCTTGCACAGGTATTTATCTTCTTGAGCTTCAATTGATTAGACCTCTAAGGTCTCTACCCCTTTCTCTTCTTGAAAGGATGGAAATGCCCTCTGGAAACTTCCTATTCAAGCACTCCTTGCTGAGCCTCCAGGGTGTTCAGTAACCCTGTGAAGGTCTTCCCTTGACACTTCTCTTCTCTCTGAACTCAGTTCAGAGTTCCTTATGTGCCCACTTTCACTTGCTCAATGCCCTCTTGGTAGAGATTCCACATAATCCTCAGTGACTCTATCTTTCTTGTGCCCTCCTTTGCACAATATCACCTCCAAAGTATTTAGAAACCTTGAGGATTCTCCCTGAGTCAATGAATTCCTCTAGTGCGCCCTCCTGGCATGTCTCTGTCTGAATCCGCAAAATTCAGAAGTGCATTCCTTGCACTAGTTTACATAACCCACAATTTTCTGTCATGCACTCTTGCATGAAACCACAAAGAACCCAGACCTAGAAGCAAAGAACTCATAGATAGGAAAATCTTCCTATCACCTGCAGATGGAACTTAACATATATCTATAGCATGAATGAACACACAACATTCATAAAAGACACATAAACACATAGAAAACACATATACAGGAAAAACTGCTTTGTATTAACATCAATGTGTAATTACAATGTGTTTGAGCTCGGACTGCAACAGAGTCTGAACTCCCTCTCTTTTCTCTATCTCAACTCAACTCGACTAACTCTATCTGCCTCTCTACCGACTCTATTGACCCTACCTAGATACAAAGAATATATTTTTACAAAAGGGGGCTCCTCGAGCTCTTCCCTCCATCTCACCAACTCTCATTAATTTACATTCAATTACATTGAATGGTTGTCTAGTCCGAATCGGATCTAGATCTCAGCCTTACAACCATTTAAGGAAACCTTTACCTAAATCCTGTGCACATGCATGGATTTTGGCTCTACCAGCCTTACAACCATTTAATTCAAATTTGAAAATTTGAAAAACGTGAGGGATGTGCTTCTCTCCCATTGAATGCATGCTTTAATGTGTCTGGTTGGCTGGTGTGTTGTTGGCTTGGAGCGATGCTCCTACATCATAATCGTCTGCTATGAAAAATTCATGAACTCCTGCTCATGAGCTTCCTAGCATGGTTGCTGAAATTCTCCTAGATCCCAAACAATTCTCTGAAGCTATCCATCTGCTCCACTGCTTTGTTGTTGTTGTTGCTTATGTTTCTCTACTGCTATGGAATGTTCTCCTCTGCTCAACTTCCCTTTCCTTACCACTTCTGCTGATCGGATCATCATCCTTCTAATCTCCTCAATTATCATATCCAACTTCTCCAATGGCTGGCTTTGTCCTTGTAGTCTCCTCGGCTGCACTTCTTCCCTACAAATGGGTAGATCAACTAGATCTCCCATGCCATCATTTTCCTCTTCTATGGCACTAGCTGGCCACTCTGTTGCAGACTCCTCTTCTGCAGTTTCACCACTGAGACTCTTCTCATCTTCCTCTTCTAACAGCTTGACTGTCATCTCTCCTACTAGAATATCTCCAGCTTCCTCCAGCTACTCCTCAGACTTGAATTCTCCTTCATCTACCACTGCATGCCTCGACATCACAGTTATCATCTGTTCATCTCCCTGGATGAAATTTCTGAGCGATTCCTCGGAATGCTCCTCTGCTAACATATGCATTACTTTCTACTCATTGTAGTCATCTATTGGCTCTGTATGGCTCAACCAATCCTCCAACATCTCGAACTCCTTCTCCCATGGAGTGAGCATCTTATCTGCATGCTCCTCTTCTTCTCTTGTTGTCAGCTTTAGTGTTGCAGCTGTCTCCCTTTCAACTTCCTAACTAAAAATTTCGAGCCATTCTTCTGAATGCTCCTTTTCCTCTACTTGAGAAAACATCAGTGTCTGCTACATTTTTTCCTCCATGATAGTCTTTGTTGGCTGTCTTTCTGATGTTGCTACATCGAAAACACACACGTTGGCCTCCACTGGGCTGCTTGGAAGGAATACCTTCATCCCTCCAATCATCAGAATTCTCTTTTTCTTCTCTCCTATCAGCACTCCTTACTGATCTGAACTCTCCTCTGAGTTCATGAGACTCTCAGACAGTCTCGTCTCCTTCGCCATGCCCACCTGACAATTTGGGAATTTTCTACTGCCCAACTGGCAGTCCATGAGATCCAGTGATCCCATCTCCATCAGCACTCCTTGCTGACCTGAACTCATCCCTGAGTTCATGAGACTTTCAGACAGTCTCATCTGCTCTCCCTTGCCCACTTGACAACATGGAATTTCTTCTCTTCCCTCCTAACAGTCTATGGGACCCTCGAACGAACTCATCTCATTGCCCTCCTGGCAACTTGAATTTTCTGTTCTGCCCTCCTGGAAGTTTTTGAGATCATCCTGTGACCTCTTCTTATTGCCCTCTTGGAAAATTGAAAATTCCTCACTGCTCGCCTGGCAGTCTCTGAGATCTTCCAGTGATCTCTTCTCCTCATCATCACTGATATTTCTCCCAGCTTCTGGTTCACACACATGAACCAGTTCTTCTGCAACCCTGAGGTCTTCCACATACCTCAGCAATTCCTTCAACAACTTATGTTTCCTTCAGGCCAATAACTCCTTGATTTTCCATTTCACTTTCGTTTTCATGGGCCATTCATATACCGATCGCGATTTTTCATCCTGCTACATTCGAAATGCAAGCTCCTCCATCTTCTCTCTTATCTCGACGAGTTCTTTGTCCATCTCATCCTTACTCTATTTCTAGTGGTTCTTCTTTCCACCACGTCCATGGCCTTCAACAGTCATTTTCCTGTTCCTGTCTGCCCTCCTAGCAAACTTGTTGTTGTCACTCTGCAACCGTGAGTGCTTCCAGCCTTTTCTTACAGTCGACTTGAATATCTATTTGTTGCTACATTCTGCAAAAATATTCACCTTTTACCTGTCTCCTACAGGCTCTTTTTCATCTGAAATATATAGATGAAGTCCTGCTCTAATACCACTTTGACGTAGACCCCCGAACCTTAGGCTGAGATCCGCATAGGATCATTCTTCTTCGAATCCGTAGAAATGAAATAGTTCTTTCAGACCCTCGCTGGAACCCCACGAATTCGATCCACAGGTCCTTCATGAAAACTCCACCTACACCACATGCACCAGGTGTGAGTCTTCGCCTCCACTCACCACAACTCGGGCCTTAGTGCAAGCACCTTTCTTTCCTCATGATCTCGCAAGTTTGTGAATTGAAGACCCTTGAATCCAAACCTCCGATACCCGAGACTATGATACGGGTATGGCCCATTCCTTACTAGCACCTCTAGAAACAACCACTGGTTAGGGCCTAGCTTTAGCACCCTTTTCAACTCACAACGTTGTGATTTGGAGCATTGATCCCTTGTGCTCCTCCTTCGCGAATCCCCGAGACATGATAAGTCAACAATGGGTTGACTCTTTTTCTAGGCGACATATGTCCACCACCTGTCACCTGCTTCCACTTTTCTTTGCGCTCTATGTTTGCACCACCTGTCAACCACGCGGCCCCACCTATCGGGTGTGCTTTGTGTTCATACAAGCCCTTGGCACTTGGCACCTCGCTTCCTCACATTTGAAAAGAAATTCTTTCAACCCCCGAGCCCCCAATACGTGATACTCCGCGAGGTTCTGATCCGACGATTCACCCATGGCTTGGAACCAATGGTCTGGATATCCTTCCCTATTCCTCGCAAACTCGGAACTTAGCGAGACCAAGAATTTGGTCTCCCCTCTGAGCTCACGAACCACGAAACGTCGGTCTTTGTCTCCAAAATGGGATCAACAACTCATAGCCTCAACTGATCCGACAACTTGGATCTCTTCGGGATTTTGTGAGTGAAGAGTCTCGAACTCTTACCCTTTGCATTTCTAATATCTGAAATGTCGAAATCCTCCTTTCGAGAACTTTCTTGAACCTCGACTGCTCGCCACGTGTCCTCCTGTGGACGATCATGATTCTTTCGGGACTTCGTGAGTCCTCTCTTGTGCATATGAGGGTTCAACCTCATGTAGATTCTCCCTGACCTGATGGCTATCGGCTCCCTCTGCTCATATCTAACGACCTAGATATGTTCTTCCCTTGCGCTTTTCTACGTGCACCTAGACATGAAACTCGATGGTCCAGATCATTTCCTCCAGCACTGATCCTACGGTAGTTGTTTCTCCCTCCTAATATTTTGATTCTTCCTTCACCTTTGTAGATTTCCGAAGTATCAAAGGCCTCGACCTTTGCTTCTCTGCTCCCTACGAACCCTGCAACCCTAGCCTCGTTCTTCTTTCTTGGGATGCTCCTCCTCCTGAGATTTGGGACTATGAAACCTCAAAGGGTTTCCCCAACTTATGCAGCCCTTGCAGCTATTACTCTATGCGCAAGGCACTTTTCCTCTTGAGCTTGGTCCTCTCTGAAACCTTGAAAGGTTTCTCGGCTACTGCACTCCTTACAGAGTCCCTTCCCACAACCGTGTTATCTCTTCTGATCTTCGAGACTTAAAGTAAGTCCTCTCTCTCTCTCTTGGTCCCACTGCCTGACGAGCCTTCAGAAAGTTGTCTGTCTATCAACACTTTACTCGGGTGTTGTCCTGGTGTACTCCTTGCATAGGTATTTATCCTCTTGAGCTTCAATTTCTCAGACCTCTAAGGTCTCTTCCCCTTTCTCTTCTTGAAAGGATGGAAATGCCCTCTGGAAACTTCCTGTTCAAGCACTCCTGGCTGAGTCTACAGGGTGTTCAGTAACCCTATGAAGCTCTTCCCTTGACACTTCTCTTCTCTCTGAACTCAGAATAGAGTTCCTTCTGTGCCCACTTGCACTTTCTCAATGCCCTCTTGGCAGAGATTCCACAGAATCCTCAATGACTCTGTCTATCCTGTTCCCTCCTCTGCACAGTCTCACCTCTAAGGTATTCAACAACCTTGAGGATTCTCCCCGAGTCAGTGACTTCCTCTAGTGTGCCCTCCTGGCACATCTCTGTATGAATCCACATAATTCAGAAGTGCATTCCTTGCACTAGTTTACAGAACCCGCAACATTCTATCATGCACTCTTGCATGAAACCACAAAGAACTCAGACCTGGAATTAAAGAACTCATAGATAGGAAAATATGCCTATCACCTGCAGATTGAACTTAACATACATCTACAACATGAATGAACACACAACATTCATAAAAGACACATAAACACATAAAAAACACATATGCAGGAAAAATTTCTTTGTATTGACATCAATGTTTAATTACAATGTGTTCGATCTTGGACTACAACAGAATCTAGATTCCCTCTCTTTTCTCTATCTCAACTCAACTCGACTAACTCTATTTTCCTCTCTACCGACTCTATCGACCCTACCTAGATACAGATAAGATCTTTTTACAAAAGGGGGCTCCTCGAGCTCTTCTCTCCATCTCACCAACTCTCATTAATTTACATTCAATTACATTGAATGGCTGCCTAGTCTGAATCAGATCTAGATCTCAGCCTTAAAACCATTAAAGGCAACCTTTTTCTAAAGCCTATGCACATGCATGGCTTTTGGCTCTACCAGCCTTATAACCATTTAATTCAAATTTGAAAATTTGAAAAACGTGAGGGCTGCGCCTCTCTCCCATTGAATGAGTGTTTTAATGTGCCTAGCTAGCTAGTGCGTTGATGGCTTGGAGTGATGCTCCTGCATCAAAATTCCACCTAGTCTAGTCTCTCAGGAAGTTACGAGAGTGAACTGCCACCTAGCTGAGTTAACTAGTCTACCAGTCTTCAGTTAACTGACTGAAACAAAGTGAAGTGAGGAGGAGATCAAGGAATAATGGGTAATGTGAAAGTATGGTGATGATACCAAGGCTAATGCACATTAGTTGGTGATGATCCTAATGTTTCATGGTGACAAAACGAATGCAATATCTAGACTCCACTCAACTAGTCAAACTGAAGTGAAAACTGAAGAGAATATTCTCCCTAGAGGAATATTCTTCCTAAAATATAGGAGACTGGATAATGATTAATAATGACTAATAAACATTGAAAAACCTTGGGATAAGTAAATCCTATATGTGTGTGAAGTAAATCCAACATCCCCCCTCTACATCACTATGGTGAAAATAAAGAATGGGTCCCAACAACGAGGCCATGTTAGGTACCTAAATAAAACATATACACTAAAATAAAGTGAGGAAGGAGGGAAACCTCATGGGGAAAAACCCCCCATCAGGGTACAATGTATGTAAAAAGAAGAACTACAGTTGCTAGGCAATTGTTTCCTTCACTCCAAGACAACTTCGCAGAGAATGGAACTTATGTTAAGTGAAGGTCTTGGTGAAGATGTTTGCCATATGTTTTGTTGAAGGAAAAAATTATAGGTCAATGATCCCCTCATGTACTAAGTCCCAGATGTAGTGCATGTGGATCTCGATGTGCTTCATATGTTGCCTATTAAATGGGTCTCTACATAACTTTAGAGTGCTCTGGTTGTCACACCAGATGACGATCGATCGATGAAACTGAATGCCCAACTCAGTGAAAAAATGTTGTAGCCACATAGCCTGAATGGTTATTTTAACTACCCCTATGTACTCTGCCTCAGCTGAAGAAAGAGAAATAGTATCCTACTTCTTGATCAACCAACAGATAGGCCTGAAATAAAGACTGAGTGAGTAACTAGATGTGGACTTGTGATTAGTGTTGTCTCCATCCCAGTCAGAATCAATAAACCTGATGAGATATAATGTATATTCTATTGCATAATGAATCCCAAAGTTGATGTTTATCTTGTGTATCTTGTACATATCGAAGCATACACTTTGCAACCTTCCAATGTAGCTCATGCGGCTCTTGCATGAAACTGGAAACTGTGCCAAATACATAGGAGAGGTCTAGTATGTAGTGTGTGAGATACAACAAGTGTTGGATTACTGAGAGGGGTGGTGAATCAATAATAGATAAATCTAATCATTTTTAACCATAGAATGCAAGTGTTATATCAATGTAGCATTATCATCCAATATTTGCAGAGTATATAAGCAATTAAAAAATGAAAAATCATACACATACACAATAATTAGTGTTTTTACGTGGAAACCCAAAGTGGGATAAAACCACATAATGTTTTTTCTTATATGTATTGAAGAATTACATTCATTGGAAGAACCAAATTCCTTTTTTTTCCAGCTACAGCTGGAAGGAGGCTCCAACTCCCGATTTTCTCATGATACAACCTGAGGGAAGCTCCAACTCCCTAATTCTTTGGCTACAACTAGAAGGATGCTACAACCCCCTATGTTCTCTAGCTACCACCGGAAGGTGGCTACAACCACATGCATTTCCCCGTCCAACCTCCTTGACATATAAGTAGAATGATAGAACCATTGGCACACTATCATTGTGAGATATATTGTTGTAAACCTGTACCAATAAACCTGCACCAAACAACCTATACCAATAACCTGAACCATGTATCAACCATGCATCAACCTATACCTTAACCTGTAATCAACCTGTACCATAAACAAGTGCATCATCCATGCACCAACCTGTACCAAACAACCTGTAGTCAGCTTGTACCATAAAAATGTGCATCAACCATGCACCAACCTGTACCTCAACCTCCAAACCTTCCTTAACTTTAAAAATAAGAGACTAATATTTTCATCAAACTTTAATTTAGTCTCACATGACTAGTTTTGGATTAGTCAACAACCCTAACTTGAAATAATCATAACTATGTACCTGTAATGAATAAAGATATAAATATTATACAAAATGTTCTTCAGTGTGTTTTATGCAATTCCACTAGGTTTCACTACTTGGAACCTCTCAAAAAAGGAGTTATAGAAAAAATGACATACCTTGTTGAATCATGGCTTACTCTAGAGAGTGAACTTGTGGAGCATACCCCACACAGAATATTAAAAGTCTAAAAATAGTACACAATGTTCTTCAGTGTGTTTTACGCAATTCCACTAGGTTTCACTACTTGGAACCCATGGATGATTTTAGGGGATAAATTTCTCTCTTGGGATAATTTTCCATGGTTTTTCCAAAAACGGGATTCTCTATTTTAAAAATGATTCGCCCAAATTCTATAGGATCAAATTATTTTACCTTAAAAATCACCAAAATTGTATAAAAACTATATAAAATCCTTAGAAATTTGAATATTTTTACAAAAATATCGCCAAACATTTATAGTTGGCATATGAAGGATTAGTAAGATTTGCTAAGGTTTTTACATTTTAAAATAAATTTCCATCCTTAAAATCATCCCTGTTGGAACCTCTCAGAAAAGGAGTTATAGCAAATATTGCATACCTTGTTGAATTTTGGCTTATTCTAGAGAGCGAACTTGTAGAGCGTGCCCCACACAGAATATTTGGTGTATGGATCTAAAAATTCTACATAGAATACTAAAGACTTTACTCGAACCAACACATTTGGTCTTACTAAATTTGGATCTATTATGAAGAAGTTATGGCATTTTTACCCGAAACACATGTTTTAGACTAGTTTTAGGACTAGCCACAAACCCTATTTTCCACAAAATGTAACTAAAAAAATAAAATGAACCATAAGTTGAAATTCATACCACAACTACATGGATATGTTTCTATAATGGCCTCCCAATTTCATATTCTGAATCATTCTAGAAAAAACTTTATTGCAAAAATGGTGAGATGACTTGTAAATAACATGCCTTAGAAAGAATCATCAAAAGAATTTATCCTCCCTTGAATTTCGACCTTCTTTACTTCAACTTCCCTCTAAAATTAGGCTTAGATATTCTTTGGTTACCTCAGTCACCTATAGATATTCAATATGCTCATGTGTGATTAAAATGAGAGAGCCTTGCCTCTTATTTATACTTTCATGTACCTTCCTCGAGGGGTTACCTTTTAACCATCTTAACCCAATTTCCTTATTTTAGGGCTAATCCACTTCTAACCACTTTCCATAATTAGAAAGTTCTCCATTTACTTTATTATTTAAATAATCCTCCTTGACTTTGTCACTTCACTTTATTATTTAAATAATCCTCTTTGACTTTGTCACTTCCCTTTATTATTTAAATAATCCTCTTTGACTTTGTCACTTCACTTTATTCTTTAAATAATTTCTTCATTGCAAGCACTTTGACTTCTTTGACATTTTGGGGCTTCAATCCAACATATGAGGGTCCTCCAAATTCGTATGGCCATAACTCTCAAATCGTGAAGAGTTATGTGACATTCTAGATACCACCAGAAATGGTATGACATGTACTGTCTATATAGAATAGTCTTACCTGCAAATATATCAAAAATCATACCATTATACATCAAACAAACTTGGGTCCTTTACCCAAACCTTTGTGCTACCGAAATTTTCTACCGAACTTTCTTCAAGGGTTGACATCAATGACAACCAACCCAATTATTCAACAATCTCCCCCTTTGGAATTGATGGCAACACTCTGATGTAATACTAAAATCATATCACTCATTCTCCCCCTGGAACCATGCCTGCATATTTGTGACCAACGCTCCCTCTGGAACGATGCCTCTGTCCTCTACATCTAATAAATCTCCCCCCCTTGTTATTAATGGCAAAGGTATCTTTCCATTCAGGTCTGCTCCCCCTAACTGACTCATCTGATCTCCCAACCTGAACTTTCCTCTTTATGGTGCTTCCTCGTGCACATCTAAGACATATAAGATAAGCATTCAAAAGAATTCATTTTGGAGTAGAAATAACTCCAAGTCTCTGGTGAAGATACTCAAAGGCTTCCCGTGGAATAGGTTTTGTAAAGATGTCTGCAACTTGTTCTATTGTGCCCACACATTCAACTCTGATGTTCTTTTCTGCAACCTATTCCCATAGAAAGTGATACTTTATTAGAATGTTCTTCGTCTTGGAGTGAATCACTAGGTTCTTTGAGATACCGATGGCACTTGTATTATCACAATAGATTGGAATGAGCTCATCATACTCAACTTGTATATCTATTAGAGTTTGTTTCATCCATAGAACCTATGTATAACATGTTGTTGCTGCAATATAATCTGCCTTGGTTGTAGATAAATATATTGATGATTGTTTCTTGCTTAGCCATGATACTAAAAACTCACCCAAGTAGAACGTTGCTCCAATGGTGCTTCATCGGTCATCAATGCAACCTGCCCAATATTCATCTATGTAGGAAATTAGTGATAGATCCTTTCTATTTGGATACCATAATCCAAACTCTTATGTTCCTTTGAGATATCTAAAAATATTATTCATTGCTAATACATGTGATTCCTTTGGTTCTTCTTGAAATCGTGCCACCTATCCAACTTCATGCATTACATCTGGTCTGGATGTTGTCACATATATTAGGATACCAATCATTGACCTGTATTGCCTCTAATATCTAGACTTTGAATCATCATCTTTTCTCAACTTGCAACTGGTTTGCATGGGAGTGATAACTGGTTTGCAATCTTCCATTCCGAACCTCTTTAGAATTTCTCTGATATACTTGGTTTGAGAAATAAAAATTCCTTAGTTTCTTTGATGTATCTGAAGACCTGTATAGAAGGGTAGTTGTCCAAGTAATGGAATTTCAAATTCATTATGCATGTCCTTTGCAAATTTCTGGATTAACATGTCATCAATACTTCAAAAAATAATATGATCAACATAAACTTCAATTAATAAAATACTATCTTGAGTTACTTGATGTAGAGGTTGTTGTATGTACTTCCTTTTCTAAACCCTACCCATTGTAGATATTTATCTAGTCTAGAGTACCATGCTCTAGGATCTTGTTTTAGACCATACAAGGCCTTCTTTAATTTACACACATAATATTTTTTCTCTGACAACTGATATCCTTCTAGTTGTTTAATGTAGACTTCTTCTTTAAGTTCCCCATTCAAAAAATATTATTTTACATCCATCTGATAAACTTTAATATTTTTGGAGCATGCATAAGTTAAAAGCAATCGGATTTATTCCATTCTGGAAACTGGGGCAAATGTCTCTTCAAAGTCGATTCCTTCAGCCTGTGAATATCCTTTACATACCAATATATCTTTGTTCCTTGTAACCTATCCATCTTCATTCAATTTATTCCTATATACCCACTTTGTGTCGATCACATTATTGTCCTTTGGTCTTGGAACCAATTCCCAAGTGTCATTTTTTTTCTATTTGATCTAATTCTTCATCCATGGACTTATTCCAAAATTCATCCTTCCTAGCCTCTTCAAAACAGGTTTGTTTTATCGTAGATGAGAGTACTAGGTGTGTTTTTTCTGGTGAACAGATTCTTCGTCTAGTCTCAACACTTGTATCTTTGTTTTCGATAATATGATCTAAAGGATGATTCTTATGTACTCATTTTCTAGGTGTCTTTGGAGGCACTTGTTGAAATTTCTCTTCTACTTCTATTAGATCCTCTTCATCTTCCCCTCCTGCTTCTTCTTCATCTTCTGCTTCTTCTTTGTAAAGTTGTTCCATTGATTCATTTTTTTTTCCGTTAATTCTTGTCTACCTGTTTCATCAATTGTTATGTTGATTCTTTCCACAAATTTGTTCAATCTCAGATTGTAACACTTGTATGATTTCCTTATACTTTAGTAACCAACAAGTAATTATTTTCCCACATGAGAGTCAAACTTTCCCATTCTACCATATTCTCTTTCGATGTAGCATTTTCTTCCAAAAAATATGAAGTTCTTCACATTTGTTGTTCTTCCTTTCCATAGCTCGTAGGGTGTTTTGCCAGTGTTGTTTCTGAGAATTACTATGTTTTGAATGTGAGATGATGTATGCAATGCCTATGTCCAAAAGATATCTGTCAATTTTGAATCCATTAGCATTTCTCGAGCCATTTCCTGTACTGTCTTGTTCTTTCTTTCAAAAACTCCATTCTATTGAGATGTCTTAGCAATGAAGAATTGTCTTTTTATTCCATGCCTACTGTAGTAGTCCATAAATTACTTTAAATTGAAATCTCATACATCATCATATCTCAAGCATTTGATTTTTGAATCCATTTCATTTTCAACAATTTCTTTGTAGACCTTGAAGTTTTCAAAATCTTTTGACTTATTCATGAGAAAGAAAACTGCAGTCATTCATGTATAATCATCAACTAATAACATAAAGCATTTATCACCTTTTAAACCCTTTGTTGTATTTGTTCCAACTAGATCAATATGCACAATTTCTAGTGGTCTTGCCATTGAATATTCTTTTGATTTAAACCTGGTCTTTGTTTTCTTTCCTTGTTGACAATGCTTGCATAAAGTGTTAGTTGGTTTCGTGATTTGGGGAATTTCTCTAACTGCTTCCCTTTTGCTGACTTTGACAAGGTTATCAAAATGTATGTGACCCATTCTTATATTCCATAGACAACTTTCATATTCCTTTCCTAGGAAACACTTTTCATTTCCAATTTCACTTAATACATATATGTTGCTTGAAGTTCTCGAAGTTGTTGCAATCAATTTTCCCGAACCTTCTTTTTTTATCTCGCACTTTTATGAATCGAAAGTAACTTTATGACCTTGGTCACACATTTGACTCACACTTAGAATATCATGTTTCATTTATTATACTAATAGAACATTTTTTTCCTTGATATTCTTGTTCCCAATTTTGATTGTGCCTTTTCCAATGATTTTAGTTGAATCATCATTTCTAAGAGAGACTGGTCCATCTCTTTCCTTTATTAATGTAAGAAACATGTCTCTATCACATGTCATGTGTTTTGAACAACCACTGTCAACATACCAACCATGTTTCTTCTTCTTATCTTGTAGATCGAGTGTGCATTCTTCATTTCTATATTGATTATTCTTTCTTATCCATGTCGTTTTCTGAGGTTCATATCTATGACTGTTGTTTTTCTGTTGTGGTTCCCTAGAAGGGACTGTCATTCTGCAATATTTGGCCATGTGTCCAAAGTTGTTACATTTGTATCATTCCACTTCAGTTCTCAAAGATTCAAACCTGTTGTAACTTATTCTTTGTGTTTCACTAGGCCTTCTTGGATAACCCTTTTGTGTAGGACTTTCAAAGTTGTTTATGTTCATGTTGTTAGCTCTGCAATTTACAACTTTATTTCCAACATTATTAAATACATAACATAAACCAAAAAATATAGTTTTATACCTGGGAGTTGAAGATATTCTGAAAGGAGGTACTCTCATGAATCCTTCTTCCTTCTGAGTCCTATCTATTTCTATCAGTCGTTGATTCTAAAATCTAAATTTTCTTGGTGGAGGAGTGTCCCTGTAATTTTCTTTGTAGACCTTCATATCCCCTTTGATAGTTTCTGCATAGTTTTTTAGATATGTTTCTTGTTCTATTGTTTTGGATCTTGATCCCTTTTCTGTTTGATTGTATCCAATTCTGGACTTGTCATGATGAGGTTTTTGACTGCTGATAATGTCATTCAAAACTTTTGAGTTGTTCTACATATTTTTCTTTTGAATATCCTTTCTTAATGTGACAATTTATGCTTCCAAATTTCCAATGATCCTATCTCTTCCTTCTATTTGTTCTTTGAGTGCTTATTCAATTCTTTTATAATCTTCAATTTGAACCTTCAAATTTGTGATCATTTGTTCTAGTTCCTGAGTGTCTTCTTTCTTGTCTAGTTCTGCTTGTAGTTTCTTGTTTTTCTTATTTTCTCTTACGATAACTTCTATGACACACAAAAATTCTTCTCGGTAGTCAACTTCTGCCTCTTCATATTCTTCTTAAGAGTCTTCTTTATTATATTATTCTACTACCATGAATACAACTCTTTCTGTCTCATTGTCACTGACTTCATCTTCATCTAATGATGATATGTCTTCTTTGGTGCATAAGCTTTTCTTGAAAACTTTCTTTGTGATTCTTTTTCCTTTATATGTTTGTTTTCTATTTGAGTAACCTTCATCATTTCTCTTTTTCTTATGAGTATATTTGTTAGAAAAATGACCAATACCATCACAATTAAAACAACTCAAAGGAAGTTTACCTCTATACATGCAGTTGGTTCCCTTGTTCAATCTTTTGACAAAGTTGGCCACTTCTTCATCATCTTCTGAGACATCACTACTGTTGTTATGTTCTTTTTATTTTTTCTTTCCCTTTTTCTTTGACCTTTTGGATGCTTTGAAGGCTACTTCTTTTATATCTATATTTTCCTCTTCAATTCTCATTTCATATGCTCTGAAGATTCCATGTAGTTCATTCATACTTATTGAGTTTAGATATTCTCTTTCTTCTAGTGCTGATATCTTATGGTCAAATCTCATAGGAAGAGATATTATTACCTTTTGAACAATTACATATTATTTGATTTCTTCTCCCAATCCAAAGATTTCATTTACTGTTTCATATACTCATAAAAGGTAAGCAGCAATGTTCTCATATTCCCTCATCTTTATTTGTTCGAATTGACCTCTGTAAGTTTGAAGCTTTGTTACTTTGACTTTTGAATCTCCTTCATAACTATTTCAAAGTTTGTCCCAAATATCTTTAGCAGATTTACAATGTGGTACTTTGGTGAATACCAATTCTTCAAGACCATTCAGAACTGCATTTGTGGCTTTGGAATGATTCTGACCGAGTTTCATAGCTTTGTCATTTGTCGACAAAATTGATGGTGCTTTGTATCCATCTACAATTGATTTCCAAATTTCAAATCCCTGTGCTTGTATATATGTCTTCATCCTTATGCTCCAAATGGAATACTTTTGTCCATCAAACTATGGTATTCCATTTTTATACATGTTGTTTCTCTTCATGATCTATCTTTCAGTGGTTAAACTGATTTCTGAAGGAACCTAGCTCTGATTCCAATTGTTGGATTATTGAGAGGGGGGGTGAATAAGTAATAGAGAAATCTAATCCTTTTTAACCATATAATGCAAGTGTTATATCAATGTAGCATTATCATCCAATATTTGCAGACTAAAAAAACAATGAACAAATGAACAATCACACACATACACAATACACCAGTGTTTTTATGTGGAAACCCAAAGCGGGAGAAAACCACATAATGATTTTTCTTATATGTCTTGTATAAATACATTAATTAAAAGCACCAACTTCCTTTGTTTTCCATCTACAACTGGAAGGACGCTCCAACCCCCTAGTTTCTCAAGCTACAAATTGAGGGAAGATCCAACTCCCCAATTCTATGACTACAACCAAAATGAGGCTACAACCACCTATCCTTGCCTCGTCCAACCGCCCTCACATATAAGTAGAATGATGGAAACACTATCACAATATCATTGTGAGATATATCATTGTAAACATGTACCAATAGACTTGTATGAAACAACCTATACCAATAACCTGATCCATGTATCAACAATGCATCAACTTGTACCTCAACCTGTAATCAACCTGTACCATAAACAAGTGCATCATCCATGCAAAAACCTATAGCAAACAATTTGTAATCAAATTGTACCATAAACAAGTGCATTCACCATGCACCAACCTGTATCCCAACCTGCAAACCTTCCTTAACTTTAACAACAAGAGACTAGAATTTTCATCAAACTTTACTTTAGTCTCACATGACTAGTTTTGGATTAGTCAACAACCCTAACTTGAAATAATCATAACTATATACTTGTAATGAATAAAGATATGAAAATAATACACAATGTTCTTTAGTTTGTTTTATGCAATTATTTCAGGTGTCACTACTTGGAACCTCTCAGAAAACGATTTATAGAAAAAATGACATACCTTGTTGAATTATGGCTTATTATAGAGAGAGAACTTGTAGAGCGGGCCTCGCACAGAACATATGTTGTATGGATCTGAAAATTTTACAAAGAATACTAAAGACTGTACTCTAACCAACAGATTTGGTCTTACTAAATTTGGATATATTATGAATAAGTTTTGACATTTTTACCTCAAACACTTGTTTTAGACTAGTTTTAGGACTAGCCACAAACCCTATTTTCCATGGAGTGTACTCCAAAAATATCAGAACCCACAAGAGGAAATTCGTACCAAAACTACTTGGATATGTTTCCTTAATGGCCTCCCAATTTCACAGTCTGAATCATTCTAGAAAAAATGTTATTGCGAAAATGGTGAGATGACCTATAAATAACATACCTTAGAAAGAATCATCAAAATAATTTATCCTCCCTTGAATTTCAGCCTTCGTTACTTCACCTTCCCTATGAAATTCGACTTATATATCCTTTGGTTACCTCAGTCACCTATAGATATTCAATATGCTCAAGTGTGATTAAAATGAGAGAGCCTTGGCTCTTATTTATACTTTCATGTATCTTCCTCAAGGGTTATCTTTTAACCATCTTAACCCAATTTCCTAATTTTAGGGCTAACCCTCTTCTAACAACTTTCCATAATTAAAAAGTTCTCCATTTACTTTATTATTTAAATAATCCTCCTTCACTTTGTCACTTCACTTTATTATTTAAATAATCCTCCTTGACTTTGTCACTTCACTTTATTATTAAATAATCCTCTTTGACTTTGTCACTTCACTTTTTTATTTAAATAATCCTCTTTGACTTTGTCACTTCAATTTATTATTTAAATAATCCTTTTTGACTTTGTCACTTCACTTTATTATTTAAATAATTTATTGTTTGCAAGCACATTGACTTGTTTGACCTTTTGGGGCTTCAAGCTAACATATGAGGGTCCTCCAAATTCGTAAGGGCATAACTCGCAAACCATGAGTAGTTATGTGACATTCCACATACCACCAGAAATGGAATGACATGTACTATCCATATAGAATAGAATTACCTTCAAATATATCAAAACTCATACCATTATACATCAAACAAACGTCGGTCCATTACCCAAACCTTTGTTCTATCGGAATTCACTACCAGACTTTCTTCAAGGGTTGACATCAATGATAACCTAGCTAATTAATCAAAAAAAATATCCCCAATAGTTGTCTATACAGTGTGTTTTCAACCAATGGACTGTCCCCACCATCCTCAAGTTTGAATATTTATAGGAAAATAGTCGGAGCAGACTTGGAGTCTGTCCTGTGAAATCTCTCAAGGAGATCTCATGCATACTTGGCCTGAGACAGTTTGATGCCTGATGCATCTTGACTGATCTCAAGTCAAAGGAAAAAGTGTAGCGGACCCATGTTCATCATCAAAAATATGTCATGTAGAATCCTCTTGACTCTAGCAATCACTGAAGTCGAGCAACCAGTGATAAAGAAATCATCAACATACAAAACTAAGAGTAGAAGTGAATCATTCGTTCTGAGCATGTAGACATTTGGGTTTGATTTAAAAAATATAAAAAGTTTTGTGAAAACAGGTAGGATTCCATATTGGCATACCATGCCCTAGGAGCCTGCTTGAGTCCATAAAGATTCTTCTTGAGTTGTCAAACCAGAGAAGAATCCTGCATAAATCCATGGGGTTGCTCCATATAGATCTCCTCCTAGAGATCATCATGAATAAATGGATTCTTCACGTCCATACGATGGACTTCCCATCCCTTGCCTTGCACAATCGAAAGTGTTAAATCTATGGAATCCATCTTCGCTACTAGAGAGAAGGTCTCATCATATTCAATGCCATGCACCTGATGAAATCCTTTGGAAACAAGACTTGCTTTGTATCTGCTAATATGTCCATCTGCTATGTGTTAGGCGAAATATATGTCGTTATAGTACTTGCCCAACCATTTAATTGTCAACCCGGGGTACGTAGACTGACGAAGCACACGCACTGTATATGCAGGACTGAAGTAGAACTAATCTAATCTAATCTATGTTGCTGCAATCA
>ML779562.1:299998-318217 GCA_009831015.1 Picea engelmannii
GATCTGTGGCTTAACACCCGATTGGTCCATGATCTCTATTTAAAGAGCATGGAGGGTCATTTGCCGATGATCGATTGTGAGAAACTCTCTTGTAAAATCTCTCTGTAATCTTTTTCTTTGCATTAATAAAATGCTCCAAGTGGTCGCATTGGCTGGGGCCGTGGATGTTTCCCCGTAGGGGTTTTACCACGTGAAAACATCGGTGCGTTGATCTTTGATTTGGTTATGTGAGTGGTTGCTGAAGGTGTTCGTCCTCTGTTGGAATACCTGCGTTGTCTAACAAAAGGAAGTGACATAAATGGTATAAATAAATATCATTATACATTCATTTTATACACGAGTCGAATTTCATAGGAAATCAGAAGTAAAGAAGGCTGGATTTCAAGGGAGGATGAAGTCTTTTGGTGATGTGTTCTAAGGTATGTTATTTTCAGGTCATCTTACCATTTTCTCTATAACTTTTTTTCTAGAACGCTTCAGATGGTGAAATTGATATGGTATTGAGAAGACATATCAAGGTACATGTGGTAAATTGTTTAGCTCTTGATTCGCTATAATTATGGAGATACACTCTATGGAAGATAGGGTTTTTGATCAATCCTGAAGTTAGTCAATAAACAAGTGTTCCAGGTAAAAAAGTCATAACTTATTCATAGAGAATACAAATTAAGTGGGACAAATTTAATTAGAAATAGTACAGACTTTAGTTTCTTGTGTGCGAGTTTTAGAATCTGATGTTAAATATTGAGCACGGGGAATTTTGTACAAGTTCAGTCTCCTGAATAAACTAGAATTGAACAAGGTCTACCATTCTCTTTATAACTTCTTTTTGGGGAGGATTCAAGGAGTGAAACTTGGATAAGTTTCAAAGAATAAATTGAGTAATATTATCTACATGACCAGCATATTCCAAGAATTTAAGAATTGCAGAAATTGAAGAAGTCTCAGGAAGCATTATCAGGTTCTATGTGATGGTTGGTTGATGATGATGATTTAATGTGAAGTTTTATTATTTCTCATATATTCTTGGGTGGAAGGAAGGGGCAAGGATGGAGAGTTCAACTCTCTCTTGATATTGGAGGATTTTATCTTCCTCTTGGAGGTTTATCCCTCCCTTTACATTTGGAAGTTGTAGCTACCTTTGGAAGTCATTACTTCCCTTGAACAATAACTATTGATTATTTCTCATATATTGTGCATGGTGTATTGTGGTGTATTGGTATAACTCTTATACTATTGTTCATTGCTCATTGAATATGATTGAATGGCTTAAGTATAAGTTGAAAAAGGTTTTAAATTTCACTTGATACTGATTGGCCCCCCTCTCAGTATCAACAATTGGAATTAGAGCAGGTTACCTTCAATATAGTTTAACCACTGGAAGGAAGATCCTATGCAGAAATGGAATACAACATTCCAAATGGTATTCCACCATTTGATGGAAGAAATTTTGAATACTGAAGTAATAGAATGAAAACTTACTTGAAAGATATTGGGGTATATGTTTGGTTCTCAGTTGCTTCAGGATACAATGCTTTGAAGAAACCAAAGACTGCAGCTCAGAAGGAAGCAAAAAGGAACAACAAATTGGCAATAGATACATTCCTGGATGGATTGACAGATTTAGTAAAATCCAAGGTGGGATCATGTGCATCAACAAAATAGTGTTGGGACAAGCTACAATACCTTTATGCAAAAGAATAAGTAGTAGAAGAAGAAGAAATTGAAGCAAATTACAACATGTCAGATTTCAAAGAAGAAAATAGAGGTCAGTTTTTTTGCTTTAATTGTGGAGTAGGACATGTTGAATTTGAATGTCCTCATCCAAGTATTGAAAGAGATGACACTAAAGAATAAAATTCCAATGAAGAAGAAAAAAAACATGAAGCATAAATGATTCAACAAGAAGATAAGAATCTTAAAAAATTGAAGCATGTTGAGATTGAAAATAGCAAGCTCAAAGATATGCGTAGAAAACTAAGAAATGAATTGGGTAGTTATGAAAAGACAGTTGTAAGATTGAAGAAACAATTAGAAGACTTTGAGAAACTAAGAGAAGAAACCATTTCCTTGAAAACTCTACTCAAAGAAGCAAGAAGAATAGGAGAAGTAAAGAAGGTCCAAATGATGAAGAAAGAAGAAGATTGTGAGAAACTTGAACATGAAGTTGTCTCATTGAGGAAGATCTTAAGAAACTCTCAAGTTCCAAAAGACTTAACACATATTAGATGGATGGGTGAAACTTCATACAAATAAGATGAAAATACCAACAAGAAGGTTGAAGAAAGAGCTACATAGACAATTGATGAGAAGTGGACCAGGATACCAGAAATAAGGAATGATTAAAAAAGAGATGAATATCCAAGAAGACCTCCTACCTTCAGAAATCAAAGAAGTTTCAATCAGTATGAAGGAAACTATACAAGAGTAGTTCATGAACCCAGATGGAATACATCAAAAAGAATGCCACTTACTCCAAGGTATCACAATTGTTTTCTTGGTCATTGTTATGCTTGAATTTTTTTTTGACATAAGGCAATTAATTGTAGAATCAATGAAAGGAACAAATACGCAAGAAACATGAATGGTGTAAATAGAAGATATGGAAATAATCGTGGATTTGTCAACAAAAGTTACAATCCATTTTCCCCATTGATGGGAAAAAATATTGTATGCTACAAATGTAATTATCTTGGACACAAAGCACAAGATTGCAGATATATGAATGAAGATGTCTCTATGCCAACCATAGTATGGAGAAGGAAAGAGATTCCAAACAATGAATATTTTTGAATATCATTAATCATTGAAGAATGTAAAGAAGAAGATGAATGGTACATAGATAGTGGATGTTCTTCACACATGACTGGGGATCAAGAAAAAATCATCAGCTTGAAGAGAAAGGGTGGAAATGTTGCATTTGGAGATGACTCATCTGCCAAAATACTTGGAGAAGGTGTAGTAGAACTTGGAAGAAAAAATGTAAAATAAAATAATGTCCTATTGGTTGAAGACTTGAAGGATAATCTACTCAGTCTTAGTAAAATGTGTGATCAAGGATACACTCTTATGTTTGACTCCCGAAAATATCAAATCAGAGAAAATAACCCAGGAAGATTGGTTGCAACTACAAAAATAATACCTAACAACATATACATCCTAGACATGAAGAAGAGATAGAAGACAAAAGCCACACAAAATGATTCCAAGGAAGAAAAACTCCCAAAGACAAAAAATAAGGATGAAGTATTATTGAGCGCCACATGTTCAGGGGGAGAAGCCCCAAAGAAGAAGGTTACCTTTTGTCATTAAACTTAGGGGGAGAATCCCTACCCTTTTCCATTGATGTCAAAGGGGGAGATAAATTGGGATTATGATGATAAGGGGAGCATGAGTGTTTCCATCAATGACAAAGGGGGAGATTGTTGGAAGATTGGTTGTTTTCATTGATGTCAACCCTAGTCATGGGTTTTCAACTGCAAGATTGATGAAGGTATTTGAACATGAAGGAAAATGCACATGTATATACAAGACCCATGGATAAATAGTATACATCATGTTGTTTCCAGTGGTATGTGGCATGTCATGTTGATCCTCATGGTTGAGGAGAAATGAATTTTGAATATGACAAAGTGAATTGAAAAAGGAAGTACATGTAGGCCCTGAAGATAAATAAAGAAAAGAATTACAAATTAAGAAAGTGTCAAGTCGGCCCTAATGTTAAAAGGAAGTGACATAAATGGTATAAATAAATATCATTATACATTCATTTGATACACAATTCGAATTTTAGAGGAAATCAGAAGTAAAGAAGGTCGGATTTCAAGGAAGGATGAAGTCTTTTGGTTATGTGTTCTAAGGTATGTTATTTTCAGGTCATCATACCATTTTCGCTATAACTCTTTTTCTAGAATGATTCAGATGGTGAAATTGCTATGGTATTGAGAAGACATATCAAGGTACCTATGGTAATCATTTCATCTCTTGATTCACTATAATTATGGAGATACACTCTGTGGAAGATAGTGTTTTTGACCTGTCCTGAAGCTAGTCAATAAATAGGTGTTCCGAGTAAAATAGTTATACCTTCTTCATAGAGAATCCAAATGAAGTGGGAAAAATTGCATTGGAAATAGTATGGACTGTAGTTTATTTTGTGAAATTTTTAGAATCTGATGTTAAATATAAAGCGCGGAGAATTTTGTACAAGTTCGGTCTCTTGAATAAACCAGAATTGAACAAGGTCAACCATTCTCTCTATACCTTCTTTTTGGGGAGAATTCAAGGAGTGAAACTTGGATAAGTTTCAGAGGATAAATTGAGTAATATTATCTACAGGATCAGACTATTCCAATAATTGAAGAATTGCAGAAATTGAAGAAGTCTTAGGAATCATTAACAGGTTCTATGTGATGGTTGGTTGATGGTGATGATTTAATGTGAAGTTTTATTATCTCTCATATATTCTTGGGTGGAAGGAAGGGGAAAGGATGGAGAGTTAAACTCTCTCTTGATATTGGAGGATTGTATCTTCCTCTTGGAGGTTTATCCCTCCCTTTACATTTGGAAGTTGTAGCTACCTTTGGAAGTATTTACTTCCCTTGAACAATAACTATTGATTATTTCTCATATATTGTGCATGGTGTATTGTGATGTATTGGTGTAACTCTTAAACTATTGTTCATTTCTCATTGGATATAATTGAATGGTTTAAGTATAAGTTGAAAAAGGTTTTACATTGTACTTGATACTGATTCACCTCCCTCTTAGTATCAATAATATTCTCCCACATTATTAGTTCAGATGACTTTGATTTTCTTTCCTCACTTCATCTCAACCATGGATTTGAAATCTTTGAGGTGTTGAAAGACCTTAGACTTTTTCCTGAGAAAGTAAATCCATGTGAAACGTTAGAAATCATCAACAAAAATGAGAAAAAACTTCACTTTGTTGATGTATTGATGTAGACAATGACCCATGAGGTCACTATGGATCAGATATAAAGGAGCATAAGATCTGTAAGTCTTTCCTTTTTCGAATTTCGCTTGATGGTGTTTTCCCAGAACACATCCCTCACAGATTCCTTTGGAGAAATGAATTTCTGGTAGACCATCAACCAATATTTTCTTGCTAAGTTGTTTCATATATCTGAAATTCAAATTCCCGAACCTTTAATTCCATATTCTACTACTTTCATCAGCATGGGTAAGCAGTAAAGCATAATCTGGTTCAATAAATTTAGAAAATGTATATAATCTAGATTGATGATTTACCTCACCGGTAGAAACCCTGGAATTGGTTTGCATGTCATAGATGTCCATTGCATTTGGTGTTAATATGGATTTCTTTATAATGGCAGAAATTTTCATCTGATACACGAAGAAAATATTGACGGAAAGTTTGGGAATGTGCAGCACATTCTCGAAGCTTTTGTTGGTGAGTTCAATCCTTCCTTTGTCGGTGAACTCGACTGGAGAGTCGTTCCCCATCAGAATAGGAGGACCTTTGCATGCATCCAATGAATAATAGATTACTTTTGTGGTATCCATGTGATTTTATGCTCCTAAATCTACGATCCAATTATCAGGAGAGTATTTGATGGCAATCAAGGCATGGCTAGAATTGTCTTTCTTGAGATTCTAATCTTTTGGCTTCTTCTTCTTGGAACCCTCAGAGATGTGATCTCCAAAGTTATTTTCCTGAAGTATTTGAGTCATTATATATATATATTTTTCTTCATGCATGCGGATTTTGGATGGAATACTTTATGGAAGTGTGTACATTTCTCCCTGTTTCTTCCCTTTCCACCTTTGGATCTGGAGCCATCGGTGAAGGGTTTTGAGTACCCTTCCTTCTTCAAATTTGCATAAGCTTTCCTTTTGTATTTATATTTATATTTCTAATATTGATGGCTACCATATTGCACAGTAAGTTCATGTGCCTTTTGGCCTTTGATTTTTCCCATTTTGATGAGCTTGGTTTTCTCTTATGTCACGGATTCAATAAATTCCCCAAGAGAAGGAATCTTTGAGGTGGCCCCAGAGCGAATTTGACATAATGGAATGTGGATATGAAAAAAAATAATTTAGGACCAAGTTTGGAGAGAATGGTGAGAACCATTTGTTTCTTCTCCTTAGATTTATCAACTCCACAATTTGTGAGTTGCGACAGTAAATCCTTGAATTTTGTAAAGAAATCTTGGAGATTTTTGAATATTTTTGGATCCAATGTGAGAAATTCCACCTCAAGCACGTGTTCCCTTATATAAATCTATTTTCCAAAGAGCCCTTCCAAGGTGGTACAGGCTTCATTGGGGATTTTACAGGAATATATGTGAAAAAGGGGATCGGGAGAGATGAGACTGCAAATTGTTCTGAATGCTTCATCCATTCGATTTAGATACTTGTATTTTTGTATGGTTGATGTCGGTTATGTGCCTGTATTCAAGGTTAACCCATAAAATCCTCTGGTTCGGAGATGTATTATTATTATCTCCTTCCATGCAAATTAATTGTAAGGTGTAAGAATGAATTCTTTTGGGAATTCCATTTTTTTGTTGTCTTCAATATTTGGTACCTACAAAAAATAATTTGGTGTAGCTTTGATTAGTAGTCTGTCAGTTCTGATACCATGTAAATGTTTTGAACTTGCAGAAAATATATCTAGCTAGAAAATACCACAAACATTTGCAGAGATAAAATGAGAAAGAAGAAGAAAGAGAGAGAGAATGGAAGAATTCTCATTAACCATGATGAATAATGAATAATTTACACATGATATACTCTGTATACCTAAACCAATGTGCATTAAAGGTGAAGCCAAGGCTCCATAGTGGTGGTATAGAGTGATCTGGACACACGCTAGGAGTTATGGGAGTGAACTGCCACCTAGTTTAGTCTCTTAGGTAGTTACGAGAGTGAACTACCACCTAGTTGAGTTAACTAGTCTACCAGTCTTCAATTAATTGATTGAAACAGAGTTAAGTGAGGAGGATATCACGGAATCATGGGTAATGTTCCATTCTAGTGATGATACCAATGTTAGTTTGAATTAGTTGGTGATGATCCCAATGTTGCATGGTGACAAAACCAATGCAGCATATAGACTCCACTCAACGAGTCAAATTGAAGTGAAAACTGAAGAGAATATTCTCCCTAGAGGAATATTCTTCCTAAAATATAGGAGACTAGATAATGAATAATAAACAAG
Organism: Picea engelmannii; assembly: GCA_009831015.1. Taxonomy (NCBI): domain Eukaryota; kingdom Viridiplantae; phylum Streptophyta; class Pinopsida; order Pinales; family Pinaceae; genus Picea; species Picea engelmannii. Next base: position 307,208 of record ML779562.1, read on the forward strand.
GAAAAGCCTTAGGAAAAATAAATCCTATATGTGTGTAAAGTAACTCCAACAAGACAAAGTGAACCAGTATGAGTACGATTTTAGTTTTCTTATATTTTAAATTAGTCATAAGGAAGTTATCATTGATATTGAAAAATTCATAGATTTTCTTATTCTTGTGATCTAACCTTTTTCCTCTTATCTTTTCATGAACAACAAAAACCCCATATTTTCTTATTTTGGATGATAGAAAATTATGGTCCCTTTGAATTCTAATGAGAATTTTCTCTTATTTTTGTTTGATTCTGTATGAGTTTGATTAGTTTATATGTCATTATGTGAAATTTTTTGTGATTCATTTTGTTTCTACTTGACATTACTATGAATTTTCTATTTTTAAAACTAAATTTAATGATAATTCTTCATATCGATATATTATCTATTTCGAATTGCATGACTTTAAAAATGAAATTCAAAATAAGATCATAAGAAATGGTTTATATTGTTTGATAATTAGTATAATAGCTCGTGTTATGATTTTAAAAGAAGATCATTATCTTCATGATTTTGAAATGGAATTCAAGATTAATTCTCCTTTTCTATGACCCATTGGTTCTTATTTTCCTAACTTGGTTATGAAGTTTCATGTCTTCAAGTTTTGAATGATATTAAAATTGTTTACTTCGATCCTTTTATTTATTCATTGTGTTATCATTGAAAGATTCATGAAAAATATTCAAATTTTATGAGGATAAGTTTTAGATAATGCTATATAGGTTATTTCAAAAACTTCATTCCCATGGTCTCATTAAAACTTTAGCATGAAACTACTAAATTACAAAGCTTAAAGTTATTATTTCAAGGATCATGAACGATTAGGTGGCGCACTTGTCAATTAAATGATTTAAAATGATTTAATGGCCATTATGGATAACCATCTCCTTGACACTTGAAGCAAATTCATGGAACATTATTCTTTCTACATGTGTGTTTTTTAATTTATGAATCATGTACATCATGTTGTTGAATCCATAATTTTTGTATCTTGTCTAGTAGCTAGGTATACGGTCAATGGTGTGATTCATTTACAATACATTTCCTTAGGTTTTTGTTGATGTTACTCTTTTGCATTCGTGCGTTGATCTATGTTAATGCTTAAAGTCGACCCTTGGAAAAATTATTCTTGTGTTCATGGCACCTGTCGTAATGATTGAGACTGCAGGGGCCGAGTTCCTAGAGGATGATGAAGAATTCTCAATAATGTTTCAAAAAATTGGGTGATTATGGTTTATAAAAACATTGTTTCAATGGTAAAATCGCTAAAGTGGGAAACATGGAGTTTGAAGTGAATGAAACCTTCATTGTTGAAGCTACGCATTTGCTAATTGTTGGGGAGAACTGGTTGAAGAATTTCATGGTCGAGAATATACCTTGGAGTGAATTTTTTATTTCAAATAAGACTATGTATAACCCCAAAGGTATGTTTGTTTCTCAACTGAAAAGGAAATGGAGAATTCTGGTTGCAATCATTAAAATGTACATTACCTGTGAGGACCGATACGACTTAGTATTTTATTACAATCTCAGTATTCTATTAGTCTTTCTTGGTCAGCCATTAAACTTGCCTTATTATTTACTCAAAATCCTTTCCAAGATGGGAAAATTTTATCATAGGAGATTTGGAAATCATGATAGGAGTCCTTTCCATCATGGTTTTATTCAAATTCTTGTCGAATTTAATCTTTCATAGCTAGGAGATACCTGGAAGAATTTCCTTTAAAGGAATAAGTTTGTCGTTTTAGTCCAGGATAAGGGTAAGAAGGAAATCCCTCATATCATTGAAGGTTATCTGGAATTTATCCATGAAAATGTATCAGATAACGAACTTATCTCACCATACCATCATGATTAAACAATAGAAACCCATGTTCAGCCACATGACACAAACTGCCAGTTAGTTTGTTTAAAATTACCAATTCAATTTAATCGTTATAGTTAGTTTGTTTCTAGCTTGTTGGTTGAATCATGATATTCTGAGATGATGATATTTTATTTTTGTACAGTTTGTTTCAAAAAAATTGTTATGATATTTCTAGAACATATAGTCGATACATTAGATATGTAACTTACCTCTTGATTTTGAGGAGACATTTCATATCTTTATTTTGGATCTCATAACTTTTTATTAAAAAAATTATTATAGAAAGAGATTCAAATTTTTGAAAGAAAGAAAACTCTTGAGACTATTGTTCAGTCCATTCTTTAAGAATCATTTTGGTTTGATGTTTTCAACTGGAGTGAAAATACTTAGTATTCTTACTGGTATTTTTTTCCTTGGTCTTTAATGGAAATCATTTATTAATTTCTTGTGTTTCGTTATCGTTATTTATATAATTGATCACTATCGATCAATTATAATTATTTATTTTGTTACATGAGAACTTGCAAGATTATATGCATGTCAATGTTTTTATGAATTAAATTTGATTTCAACTGTTTGAAATAAATATTCATTTATCTACATTTGATTCATTACAATAATATTTTTAATATATGTATCTTCATTTATTGTTGATCTTTATTTTCACATGCATGAGCAAGTCCTAGGATGTAAACAAAACAGTAAATATTTAGAATAATGAATATATAGTAATTTTGCAATTCTGATACTTAATTAGTTCTTCTTATTTCAATTTTCATTGTTATATTTTGCTAGATAATATTTTAAAGTTTCCATATGCTAGAGAAAATATATTTGTGGCTTAGATGAGCCCTTGTTTCAGTTTAGTTTAAGGATTAAGTTAGTTTCAATATTATATTAATATTTAGTTTATATTAGAGTAGCTTTAGATAGGATAGTTATATTAGATTCATATTTAGTTTAGGATATTTTAGATAAAGGTATTTGGACCCATTGAAACCAACTCGGATAACCAAAATGTTGATTATGGTCAATTTTGGTCATCAACACATCTATACATTATTTCCAATCATCATATTTATAGGTACAATTGACGAAGGATAGAGGATATTTCCAATCATCAAGTGTAAAAATCAATTCCCCCCACTAATATCCTCCTGAGATACATGTCATGGCCTTATAAGAGAAACCCCCCAAAAGTAAAAAACCAATCTGTGAGCAACTCAACTTCTAAAAGTGAATTTATTTTATGATAGGTGTCATAGAAGATGGTTCTCCTGCATAGATTCACCCCTTAGGAGAGACCAATGATCCATCATGGCTACTGACATTTGAGGATCTTCTTTTTTTTATATCAAAGGAGGGAAAGGTCCCTCTATATTCACACTGACTTAGACATAAGAACATTAGGACATCCTATAGACATCCTATAGTCCATCCTGGTACCATCACACTACCTAACCAATACCTGGTTGAGAAAGAAGGAAGAGGATGTGGAGGGATGGTAGATAACACTCTGTATCATTAGGTGACAATGGTTGAGAGGAAATGACTAATAATTATTCTATGACCTAAACTATTCAAAGGAATAATGTGTCCAATGCAATAGTCTCACTTAATTGATCCACTTAGAAGAATCTAGAAAAAATATTAATTGGGAAAAAGAATATTTCCTCATAATAGTCCAACATGATCAAATCTAATGGTAAAAATAATTTTACTTAGTAGAAATCATTCAGAAAACCATAGGTTTTATCAATAACTAAAAATATGTATCAAAATCAAGAAGTAGTATTGGATCAAAGAAGTGGTTTTCTCATAGTTAATGAATCTATAAAACATGGATAAGCAACTCATTTTTAAGGTCGACACTTTCGGGAATTAAATAGGTTTGTATACTCAAAGTTGTTTGATCAAAATACCTAAAGAACATACATATAGTGAAGCCTAAATATATTAATTCCTTGTGTTATGTTTTAGTCTATAAACCCAACTTCTTCTTCTTCCATCGTATGTGTCTTCTTGTAAAGGCACCTCTTCCTATTTTTCTACTTGTATCAGATCTTATGAAAAAGATATCAAGTAGTAGATTAAGCACCATATTCATGTGACTTTATGATGTTTTTTCATGGAATATAAGTGGTTTCATCTTGATATGACTATTTCTTGTCATTTGTTTAGGCATTTGAATGATGTGCAGAAGGTACATCCATATGTTTAAATGTGTGAATATTCATAATTATTTGAATTATATTCTTTAGTATATCTTTATGCATTTGTTATAGTTGTTGAATTCTTAATTTCTTAGCACCGTTTTCCTCATTTCATAAACTACAAGATTCATTCTAGTTACTTGTATGTTTAATTGTCTTTATTCAAATTCGCTCACTAACTCCCCTAAAATTTTAAATGCATAAAAAACTCATCGACATATTCCTCTTGATGTTGAGAGTTTAAATCATTTTCACTATCATTGTTTCAGGGTAGAGAGCTTAAGAGAGAAATACATTTGAGATAAAAATTTCCACAACAATTTGTGGTTTCAAATCTAGCTTTAAAGATGATTCTGAGTTTTATCTCTTACAGTGCCTCGATTTCATTCCGATAACAAATTGGAACATCTTGAGGAAAAAAACATCCTTTATTTCATTGTTAGGTATAATATGCAAAAGACTGAGTATGTCCCATAGATTCAACTCAAAGTTTTGATTGGCATACTACGATACTAGAATATTCAAAGAAAAATATCTTATATTTTTTGTCCCATCGAGAACATGGAATTCCCACTTCATTTTCATATAGTTTCGTGTGTGAAGAAACGTTTAAGAAAAAATGGTCAATAGAGACCTTAAAACCATCAAAAGAATAGAGAAGAGAGATGCTTGTTCAATGCAGAGGAATAGATGCCTAGTAGATTTTGTGCAGACGAATCTCTCTTTATAAGACAAAGACACAGAAAACAATTTGAATAGTATAGAGGATCCATGTTGGTGAAGCGAGTGAGATATAATTTTTTTATTTATGGATCAGATGGTACCAGAGTAGTTGTATCCTTGAGCATGCAACAAATGCTAGAAATTTGAAGAGAACATTACAAACCTTAACATGTGTAAAGGAAGCAAGGAAAAAAATGGAAGACTTAGGAGTTGGCAATGTTCACGCTTGAGAAGAGAATGAACACTTGAAGGAGTAGGTTGTAACATCCCCACTATAATCCTCAGTTTAATTATGCTTAACGTATATATAATGTGTGGCTACAACTAAAGGGATGTATATGTGAATTGTATTTCAATGTTCTAATAATACAATGTGTGATATCAACTCCTAACAGGACATGGAAAAGAGACGGGGGATAAACTAATACACAAGAGAGGGGAGGTTATAATATAATTACTAAGAGGGGTCCAAGGGGAAATTACCCATGTATATTAATCCAACCCATTTTATTAAGTTTGATATTTGTATATGAACCTTCTAATTTCGGATTGATTGTTCTGAATGCCAATCATTGAATACATGTGATAGGGTGGGTGTGAGTGGTCACATCCCAAATTTATTGTGCACATGGGGGTTGAGTACAATCAACTTGGTGAAGTGCTTGATTCAAGTAAGAAATACAAAGATGAGTCAATTTGTATGGTTGGGTCAATGGTTTTACACAATGATTTTTTGTGGATGAATAGGAAGGAGAGAGAAATAAAGGGATATTAGAGATGGTGCAACCATGGAGGGATAGTTATAGATCATGTTGGATCATATGTAGAATTTTTTGGAGCTTAATATTGAAGAACCAGTTTTTCAGGCCTGAAGAGTGAACTCATGAGTTAGTTGCACTAAAACAACAAGTGTTATTATTTGTTGATATTTTTTCCTAGCAACAAGATCCCTTGAGTTCCAAACTGAGAGATTCCTAGAGAACCATGCTAGAGAGACCCTGATAAATGAATGGGACACCCGAGGGACTACCATCATTTAAGGGGTACATTCCTTGGGTTGGACAGGTTAGGAAGAAGAGAGATGGTGGAAAATTAGGATAGTTGTAGGAAGATGACAGATGATTTAAATTTGTATGAGCTATGAGTGGAATGTGAGAGACCACTCTCTTTTATGGATTGCTAGCCTCAACTTGGGGGTGATTGTATGTTGATATTTGGAATCGTTAATCTATGTTTGGATGGAACGTCTGTCCCACGAAACTTGTTTCACATCTGTTATAAAAGATACATCTTTAATCTGGTTGTTGGGTTATTTTATGAGTTTCATTGCTATGCATTAACTATGTGTTTAAGAATCATTTATATGTTGTTGTAATGAGTTGTTTAATTTCATTTCATGTCTATTGTATAATGTTGTAGATGCATCTATTTTTATGGTTGTAGATAGTAGCTAAATATGGTCGTAATTAGTCGCTGAAAGCTACAAGAATTTAATTAGTTAGACAAAATTTCATTTTTGTGAGTTTTATGCATCATAATGTTCCTCGGTTGGGTTGGGGGATGTTACATTATGGTATCATAGAATCGTATTTAAACATCATGATTGTATGGAATCAAAAAAGTAAAAACTTGACAAACTCAATGTTGTATTTTTTATCTGTGACGAATTTGGAGGAAATAGTGAAAAATCAAAGAGAAATCTCGAAATCCCTTAGCAACGTTTGATTTTAATTACTAATATTTGTTTAAAAGGTTTAATGGATCCAATATGAAAATTTGCAATTCCAAATTCAACTTGGAATGGTTTAATTTAGTTTTTTAATGACAGTTATAGAGTTGCAGGAAGTTTGACGAATCAATGACTGAGATCATGTTTGATCTCGAGATCAACTACCAATATTCCCTTTGATAAATTTAAAATTTGCAATGTTTTTATCGTTTTGAAGGTTGATTAAATCAATGAACAAGATTCATTTTTGATTGATAGGTGAAGTTAGAGAATCCACAACTGAGATTTATTTTTGGTCATTGGGAAGTTGGGGCCGATTAACGGCCATGATTCATTTCATTTTTTTTTCTAAATGGGTCAGATAGACGGTCAAAGTTATTCGGTAGAGTTGGGATAAGTTCAACGATACAACATTTCATATTGTCTTTATTGGGATATCGTTGGTCCAAATCAATCAAAGAAATCATATGAAGAAGTTACAACCAAAACAATAAGGGTAAAATTTTGGCACTGAGTTTCTTCTAGAAGGAATAAATCCATGCTCAAATGTTCGTTTGGGGCACAAGAGTAGTTGATAAAAATATTATGTTCCATAGAAAACAACCATGGATTCAGATTTTGGATCTCGGTATTCAAAAAGGCGTTAGGAATGAGAAATTCACCTGTAACATACAAGGATAAATTGGGTAAAACAACCTAAACTTCTTCGAACCATAGCTCTCAACTCAGATCTTGTATTTGAGAAAACAAGTAGTTGTTGGAAAGGTATTGAGGATTAGAAGACATCTCTTAACCTAAATTTTGATTTAAGAAAAAAATGTTTCTAGAAATTAATAAATATACTTTTTGTAACAGTAAATGAGTAGAAATTGCAGCATGTGGATGTTGTAACTTTTTTCTCAGAACTCAGATTGAGGCATGAGTACAATCGTTGGAAAGTTTTTACTGAGAGGAATTCATATAAGGAATTATAATTATAATTTTTGTAATGTTTCCTAGGTCTAAGGAAGAAATATTGGAAGGTGAGCTCAAGAAGATCAAGCCACCAATTTTCAATGGTGATCATAGGAAAGGAGAATATTTTGAGGCCTTGTCATTGGAAGTGAAGAAATATTTCCAGTTTCATGATTACCCCTCTTGGGTAGAAGCTAGAATTTCCACCTACAACTTGCAAGAAAAGACAACCATGTGGTGGAATTAGCTTAAGCAAGAAAAAATACTTGATGACAAGAGGATATAATGGAGGCAGTTCAAAGGATATTTCCAAGAGAAATATTTTTCCAAGGATTATTATGGAAGAAACATGAAAGATTTATTTGAGCTCAAGTTGGGAACTATGACAAGGGACGTGTATGAGAAGAGGTTATTTTAATTTTTGAAGTGTGTTGACTTCATCAAGGATGAGAAGGTAAAAATACAAAGGTTTCTAAGTGGATTACCCTCCTTCTATAGTGACAAGATTCAATATGATAACCCCAAGACTTTGGAGGAAACCATAAGGAGAGAAAGACATATTTATTAGCAGATCAAGCGAAGGCCAATGTTCTGTTGGATTACTGAGAGGGGGGGTGAATCAGTAATAGCGTAATTATAATCCTTTTTCTTCAAATGTTATATCAATGTAGAATTATTATCCAATATTGAGCAGTAAGAAATAAACAATCACACACATACACAGTACACCAGTGTTTTACATGGAAACTCAAATCGGGAGAAAACCACAGAATGTTTTTTCTTATATGTCTTGAAGAATTACATTCCTTGGAAGCACCAACTTCCTTTGTTTTTCAACTGCAACTGGAAGGAGGCTCCAACCCCCTAGTTTCTCAGGCTACAACTTGAGGGAAGCTCCAACTCCCCAATTCTCTGGCTACAACTAGAAGGAGGCTACAACCCCCAATGTTCTTTGACTACAACTGAAAGGTGGCTACAACCACCTGTCCTTGCCCCGTTCTACCACCATGAAGTAGAAGTAGAATGTTGCAACCACTGTCACACTATCACTGTGAGATATACCATTGTAAACCTGTACCAATAAATCTGAACCATGCATCAACCATGCATCAACCTGTACCTCAACCTGTAACATAAACAAGTGCATCAACCATGCACCAACCTGTAATCAAATTGTACCATAAACAAGTGCATCCAACCATGTACCAAGTATGTACCAATCATGTCTCAACTACTCATCAACTATGAATCATCAATATGTACCAACATCATCAACTATACACCTCATGTATGTGCACCAACTCATCAACTACTTGTCTCAACCATGTACTCAACATGTACCACAACCAAAATCCCTCATCAATTTCATCATTCAAATCTGATTTGTAACTCTATAATAGACTTGGTTTATATGATGACATTCATTCAAACCTTCCTTAACTTTAAAATAAAGAGACTAGCATTTTCATCAAACTTTTCTTTAGTCTCACATGCCTAGTTTTGGATTAGTCAACAACCCTAACTTGAAGTAATCATAACGTTGAACCTGTAATGTATAAAGATCTGAAATTGATACACAATGTTATTCAGTGTGTTTTATGGAATTCATCCAAGTGTCACTAGTTAGAACCTCTCAGAAAAGGAGTTATAGAAAAAATGGCATACCTTGTTGAATTCTGGCTTATTCTAGAGAGCGACCTTGTAGAGCGTGCCTCGCACAGAATATTTAATGGAATGATATGAAACTATTAAAAAACATACTATAGACTATAAACTAACCAACACATTTTGTCTCACTGAATTTGGATCTGTTATGAAGAATTTATGATGTTTTTACCAGAAACACTTGATTTTGACTAGTTTTAGGACTGGCCACAAACCCTATTTTCCACGGAGTGTAAATCCCAAAATGAAATGACCCACAAGCTAAATTGTTTTCCAAAGATACTTGGATATGTTTTCTCACTTGCATATCAATTGAACGGTTTGAATCATTATAGAAAAAAAGTTATAGATAAAATGGTGAGATTACATGTAACTAACATACCTTAGAAAGCACCATCAAAATAATTTATCCTTCCTTGCATTTCGGCCTTCATTTCTTGACCTTCACTCAGAATTCCAATTTAGATATCCTTGGTTACCTTAGAAACATATATATATTCAATATTCTCAATTGTAATTCAAATGAGAGAGCCTTGCCTCTTATTTATATTCTCCAAGTAGCTTCCTTAAAAACATCTTCTAGGTCACTTGGTCCACTTTCCTTGTTTTAAGGTTGGGCCCACTTCTAATTTCTCCATTAAATTTTTTATTGAAACAATTTATTTTGTATTCACTTTGAATTATAATACACTCGTCACTTCACTTTATTATTTACCTTTTAAAATCTCTTAAACCATTTTGACTACTTTGACCTTGTGGGGCTTCTACATGACATATGAGGGTCCTCCAACTTCATAAGGCCATAACTCTCAAACCATGAGGAGTTATGTGAAGTTCTACATACCACCAAAAATGGCATGATATGTACTATTCATATAGAATAGTATTATCTGAAAATATATCATAACTCATATCGTTACCCATCNTACCCAAACCTGGGGTCTCCAACTTCTCATGGCCATAACTCTCTAACCATGAGGAATTATGTGACGTTCCACATACCACCTGAAATGAAATGAAAAGAACTATCCATCTAGGATATTTACCCTGACAAAATCACTTTCTTTAATCTCATTATTCCACATTTAAGCATGGGTTCTATTACACCACAAAGTGTCTTCTTGTGAGGGCTTTCACCATAAGGGGACCACTTTGGAGTTCATCCATATTTACTTCTTATCAACCATGGAAAAACAATAATGAGTCATACTTACATGAAACAATATTGGGTCCATTACCCAAGCCTTTGTGCTATGGGGCTTTCTTCAAGGGTTGAAATCAATGACAACCAACCTTAATCAACAATCTCCCCCTTTGGCATTGATGGAAACACTCTGATGCAATACTAAAATCATATTACTCATGATACCCCTGGAACCATGCCTTTGTCATCTGCATCTGATAATTCTTCTCCCCATGGAACCATGGCTCTATCCTCTGCTTCTGATAAATCTCTCCCCCTTTTCCATCAATGGCAAAGGTATCTTTCCATCCGGGGTTGCTCCCCCTGATAGACTGTCCTCTTATGGTGCTTCCTCGTGTACATCTAAGACATATAAGATAAGCATTCAAAAATCATTTAAAAAGCATTCATTTTTGGAGTAGAAATAACTCCAAGTCTTTGGCGAAGATATTCAAAAGCTTCCTGTGGAAGTGGTTTTGCAAAGATGTCTACCATTTTTCTTTTGTGCCCACATACTCAACTCTGATGTTCTTTTCTGCAACCTGTTCCTGTAGAAAGTGATACTTGATTGGAATGTTCTTCGTCTTGGAGTGCATCACCGGGTTTTTTGAGATATTGATGGCACTTGTATTATCACAATATA
>ML779562.1:332305-394117 GCA_009831015.1 Picea engelmannii
AAGATCTTATGAAAGGAGGTGCTCTTATGAATCCTTCTTCTTCTTGAGTCCTGTCTATCTGTTGTTGATTCTGAAATCTGAATCTTCTCGATGGAGGAGTGTCCCTGTAATCTTCCTTGTATATATTTTTATCCCCTTTGATTATTTCTCCATAAATTTTTGGATTTGTTTCTTGCTATGCTGTTTTGGAGCTTGATCCCTTTTCTGTCCGATTGTATCCAAGTCTAGACTTGTCAAGATAAGATTTTTGACTGCTGATAATGTCATCTAGAACTTTTGAACTATTCTGCATATTTTTCTTTTGAATATCCTTTCTTAGTGTGACAATATCTGCTTCTAGGTTTCCAATGATCTCGTCCTTTCCTTCTAGTTGTTCTTTGAGTGCTTCTTCAATTCTTTTATCTTCTTCTATTTGAACCTTCAATTTTGTGATCATTTGTTCTAGTTCTTGAGTGTCTTTTTTCTTATCTAGTTCTACTTGTAGTTTCTTGTTTTTCTTCTTTTCTCTTCTGATAACTTCTACGGTACTCATTAATTCTTCTCGGAAGTCAACTTCTGCCTCTTCAATTCCTTCTTCATATGCTTCTTCATATTGTTCTTCGGAGTCTTCTTTATCAGAGTCTTCTACTGCCATGAATAGAACTCTCCCTGTTTCACTATCACTAACTTCATCTTCATTTGATGATGAGATGTCTTCTTTGGTGCAAAAGTTTTTCTTCAAAAAAAAATTTGTAGTTCTTTTACCTTTATATGTTTTTCTTCCTTTTGAGTAACCTTTATCATTTCTCTTTTTCTTATGAGGACATTTGTTAGAAAAATGACCAATACCATCAAAATTAAAACAAATTAAAGGAATCTTACCTATGTACTTATCGTTGGTTCCCTTGTTCAATCTTTGGACGAAGTTGGCCATTTCTTCATCATCTTCTCAGACGTCACTACTGCTGCTATATTCTTCTTGTTCCTTTTTCTTTTTCTTTGATCTTTTGGATGCTTTGAAGGATTCTTCTTTTACATATGGAGTTTCTTGTCCAGTTCTCATCTCATATGCTGTGAATATTCCATGCAGTTCATCCATGCTTATTGAGTTTAGATCCGATCTTTCTTCTAGTGATGATATCTTAGGGTTAATATCATAGGAAGAGATCTTAGTACCTTTTGAATAATTACAGATTCTTTGATTTCTTCTCCGAATCCTATGATTGCATTCACTGTTTCATCAACTCGTAAGAAGTAGGATGCGATATCTTCATCTTCCTTCATTTTTAGTTGTTTGAACTGGCCTCTGTAAGTTTGAAGCTTTGTTGCTTTGACTTTTGAATCTTATTCATAAATATTTTGAAGCTTGTCCCAAATCTCTTTAGCAGATTTACAATGTGCAACTTTGGTGAACACCGTATCACTGAGACCATTCAAAAGTGCATTTATGGCTTTGGAATTATTCTCACCAAGTTTCATTGCTTTGTCATTTGTTGGTGGAACTGCTGGTGTTGTGTATCCATCTACAATTGATTACCAAACTTGAAATCCTTGTGCTTGTATATATGCCTTCATCTTTATGCTCCAAAAAACATACTTTTGTCCATCAAACTGTGGTATTCCATTTTTATACAAGTTGGTACTCTCCATGGTCTACCTTTCAGTGGTTAAGATGATTTCTGAAGGAACCTGCTCTGATACCAATTGTTGGATTACTGAGAAGGAGGGTTAATCAGTAATAGCGTAATTATAATCATTTTTCTTCAAATGTTATATCAATGTAGAATTATTATCCAATAATGAGCAGTAAGAAATAAACAATCACACACATACACAGTACACAAGTGTTTTACGTGGAAACCCAAATCGGGAAAAAACCATGGAATCCTTTTTCTTATATGTCTTGAAGAATTAAATTCATTGCAAGCACCAACTTCCTTTGTTTTCCATCTGCAACTGGAAGGATGCTTCAACCTCCTAGTTTCTCAGGCTACAACCTAAGGGAAGATCCAACTCCCCAATTCTCTAGCTACAACCAGAAGGAGGCTACAACCCCCAATGTTCTCTGGCTACAACTGGAAGGTGGATACAACCACCTGTCCTTGACCCGTCCTTCCACCCTGAAGTAGAAGTAGAATGCTGGAACCACTATCACACTATCACTGTGAGATATACTACTGTAAACCTGCATTAATAAATTTGAACCATGCATCAACCATGCATCAACCTGTACCTCAACCTGTAATCAACATATACCATAAACAAGTGCATCAACCATGCACCAACCTGTAATCAACATGTATGATAAACAAGTGCATCCAACCATGTACCAAGTATGTACCAATCATGTGTCAACTACTCATCAATTGTGACTCATCAATATGTACCAACATCATCAACTATACACCTCATGTATGTGCACCAACTCATCAACTACTTGTCTCAACAATGTACTCAATATGTACCACAACCAAAATCCCTCATCAATTTCATCATCCAAATCTGATTTGTAGCTCTGTAATATACCTGGTGTCTCACATGCCTAGTCTCACATGCCTAGTTTTGGATTAGTCAACAACCCTAACTTGAAGTAATCATAACTTTGAACATGTAATGTATAAAGCTCTGAAACGGATACACAATGTTCTTCAGTGTGTTATATGCAATTCCTAGAAGTTTCACTACTTGTAACCTCTTAGAAAAGGAGTTATAGCAAAAATGACATAGCTTGCTGAATTCTAGCTTATTCTAGAGAGCGACCTTGTAGAGCGTGCCCCACACAAAATATTTAATGAAATGACATGAAACTATTACAAAACATACTACAGAATGTACCCTAACCAACACATTTTGTCTCACTGAATTTGGATCTGTTATGAAGAAGTTATGACATTTTTACCCGAAACACTTGATTTTGACTAGTTTCAGGACTAGCCACAAACCTTATTTTCCACGGAGTGTAACTCCCAAAATGAAATGACCTACAAGATGATTTTTTTTCCACAGATACTTGGATATGGTTTCTCACTTTCATATAAATTCCATGGTTTGAATCATTATAGAAACAAATTTATAGCGAAAATGGTGAGATGACCTGTAAATAACATACCTTAGAAAGCACCATCAAAAGAATTTATCCTTCCTCGCATTTTGGCCTTCTTTTCTTCACCTTCACTTAGAATTCTGGTTTAGATATCCTTGGTTACCTCAGACACATATAGATATTCAATATGATCAAGTTTAATTCAAATGAGAGAGTCTTTCCTCTTATTTATACTCTCCAAGTAGCTTCCTTAAAAACATCTTCTAGGTCACTTGCCCACTTTCCTTGTTTTAGGGTTGGGTCCACTTCTAATTTATCCATTAAATTTATTATTGAAATAATTTATTTTGTATTCACTTTGAATTATAATACACTCATCACTTCACTTTATTATTTACCTTTTAAAATCTCTTAAACCACTTTGATTACTTTGATCTTTTGGGGCTTCTAGATGACATATGAGGGTCCTCCAACTTCATAAGGTCATAACTCTCAAACCGTGAGGAGTTATGCGACGTTCTACATACCACCGGAAATTTCATGACATGTACTATCCATATAGAATAGTATTATCTGAAAATATATCATAAATCATACCATTATCCATCAAACAAACTTGGGTCCATTACCCAAACCTGGGGTCTCCAACTTCTCATGGCCATTACTCTCTAACCGTGAGGAATTATGTGACGTTCCACATGCCACCAGAAATGAAATGACAAGAAATATCCATGTAGGATATTTTCCATGAAAAAAGCATTTTCCTTCATCTCATTATTCCACAATTAAGCATGGGTTCTCTTACTCCACAAAGCGTCTTCCCGTGAGGGCTTTCACCATAAGAAGACCACTTTGGAGTTCATCCATATTTACTTCTTATCAACCATGAAAAAACAATAATGAGTCATATTTACATCAAACAATAGTGGGTCCATTACCCAAGCCTTTGTGCTACGGGGCTTTCTTCAAGGGTTGACATGAATGACAACCAACCTTTATCAACATGTTCCAAAAGGATTGGAGTGACATAATGAAAGGGAAAAAGGATGAAAGGAAGAAAGATTTTAAGACACCCTTTTTCAGGAATAACTCCCAATAAAATCAACAGTGTCAATCATCCCAAAATGAGCACAATATTGTAGATTCATTTCAGAAAAGGTTAAGGCAACAACTTGTAGAATGTTGGGGGTGTGAGAGAAATCACCTATATAGGGACATCCCTCACAAAGGAGAAAGAATGAGGATTGTCCACAACATTTAGGAGGATGAAATAGTGGTATACATGGGAGGAATCATTCCAAGGATTTATGAAGCCTTGGAAAACAATCAAGTTGAATATAAATCTCCCATGATTGAACTGGAAGGTAAGATTGATAGCTGGCCCATAGAAATTTTAATTGATTATGGATCTAGCCATAGCTACATAAATGCTAACATTGTTGAAATATTTCACTTGCAAAGGATTAAGAAGAATAAATATCGGTTAGTTCAATTAGCCACAAGGGTTAAGAGTAAAATCAATGAGTTCTTTAAATATTGTCTAATAGACATGAATGGACTCAATACAGAGGTAGATGTAAACATCATATCGTTGGGTTCATATGATTGTCTTGTTGGCATCGATTGGTTCGAAAAACATAATTCTCTACTAGACTATTACAACAAGACAATCACATGTATTGATAGATAAGGGAAGCAAGGAAAGATTCACTGCATTCCAAGAGTTGTAGTTGTTAGAGAGATTTCAACTATGAAGTTGAAAAATAGTTTCAAGAAGGAATGTTTGATTTTTCCAGCCCATGTGGAAGAGGAAACCAAATATGAAGTGGAAAGAATTGAATACCATATGGTATTGAGGGATTTTGAATATGTTCTTAGACAAATCCCAAGATTTCCACCAAAGAGAGACATTGATTTCTCTATTGATTTGGTGCAAGGAGTTGCCCCAATGTCCAAGACAAATTATAGAATGTGAATACCAGAGTTAAAGGAGTTGCATATGTAACCTGAATAATTGTTAAAGAAGGGGTACATACGCCCAAGTGTGTAACCTTTGGGATCCTCAATTATTTTTGTGAATAAGAAAGATAGAACCTTAAGGTTGTGTATTGATTTTAGATAGCTAAATAAACTCACCATAAAGAAAAAACATTCTTTTCCAAGAATTGATGATTTGTTTGATCAACTAAAAGGTCCAAAATTCTTTTCAAAGATTGACTTGAGATCGGGTTTCGATCAAGTAAGGATAAAATAACAAGACATCAACAAGATGACATTCAGGACAAGATACATGCATTATGAATTCATGGTATTACCCTTTGGACTATCAAATGCCCCAACAATCTTTATGTGTCTAATGAATGGATTGTTCAGGGAGTACCTAGACAAGTTTGTAATTGTGTTGTTGGATGATATATTCATGTAGTCCAAGTCAGAAGAGGAACATGAGAAAAATTTAAGAATGGTGTTGCAAGTTGTAAGAGAGCATAAATTTCATTTTAAACTAAGTAAATACATATTTTATCAAAAGAAGATTCACTACTTGGGCATATCATTTCACTAGAGGAGATAACATTGGATCCTGAAAAGATAGAGGCCATTAAAGGATGGCCATGTCCAACAAATGTGATAGAGGTCATATCATTCATGGGTCTTTCCCATTGTACTAAAGATTCATAAAAGGATTTTCAAATATTTCAAGTCCAATCACTTATTTGCAAAAGAAGGGAGTGAAGGTCAAATGGACTTCCAAGTGTAAAGAGACTTTTTAGCAGCTCAAAGACATCTTGAAAAATGTTCCAATATTGAAGAATGCATATCCGAATGAATATTTGTATGTGTGCACTGATGCATGCAAGCAATGGCTTGGTGGATTCCTTATTCAAAAGGATCATGTAGTATGCTATGATTCCAGAAAATTAAAGGGGCATAAAAGGAAGTATACTACCCATGACTTGGAATTAACATCAATTTTACATACATTAAAAATGTGGAGATATTACCTCATGGGTAAGAAATTTGAGCTAAGGATAGACCTCTACGGTTTGAAAAATTTGTTTGGACAATCAACACTAAATGCATGACAAACTACATGGCTTGAATTTCTTAGTGAATATGACTTTCAAAGTAAGAATATAAAGGGAAAGGAAAATCAAGTGGTTGATGCACTCAACAAGACATCTCATGAAGTGAATATTGCAACCATGATCACGTACGGGATAGATCTGGAAGACAAAATTATTGCAATAGAAAATTTAGTTCAGTGTTATATAAAACTAAAAGAAACATTACAACAAGGTAATTTTCAGTAGAAGTTTAATTATTATGAGCCAAAAGAAGATGAAATTATGTTGTACGAAGGAAAATTATATGTGTTGAAATTGAGTGAGCTAAAAAATGTAGTTCTGAAGGAAATGCGTAATGTTTCATATGTTAGGCACCCAAGATATCAAAATACAATTGCAGTTGTAAGAAGCCAATATTTTTGGCCAAGAATGAAGAAGGAAATTGTAATGTCCCCTTCGTTACGACTAGGAAAGAGAAACATAACAGGTAATTTTTTTTTCCTCATTAGGATTTTAATGTCAACAATATAAATCATAACAACACAAATCAATCAAATCATAATTAAATAAATTACAAGAATCTCCTCGTCATAATCAAATACTGTTGTAACATCGTGCTCTTGCACACACTAAGTGAACTTATTCTTTGAGGAGACTTGAGTGCAAGTGATCCAAGTCATTACACTATTGGTTGTTTTGATTATGATTATGGAATATTGTGGATTTGATGATATGTTATTTTTTTTTATTTACATCGACATGTGTTATTAACTGGGTTCTCCTGAGTGTGCAGGAATTTGGACGTTGAGTATGTCGAGGCATCGATGAAACCCCTTGGACTCTGGATCGAGTCAGGAACTGGATTGTTAGGGTTTGAATGTTGTTGATGTGACATATGTACATATGATTAGATATTATGATGTTGATTGTTATTGCTGACATGATTCGTTGATGGATGCAGGTTGACAATAGCTTGCCGACTAGTCTCATATTTGACGTAAAGGGGTCATGCACAACAACCAAAGACATTGAGGGAGAGGTGTGGTAGAAACCCTGCCACAACCTACTAACACTCCCGCCATGGCTCAAATTGTAGGTAAGGGATTACCTAGATCGAGAAGACCAACGATTCTGTGAGGGTATACTGTGACAGTCACTCACGATGATTCTAAGGGGTGCACAATAAAGCAGGGTCCTTATTCCTTAGAGGCCCTTAGTCTCCCACAAGATCACCTGACAGAGTATTGACTCCAGGGGTTTGATGTCTACCAAATTCAGTCAAGAGGCGAGTGGCACCCTTGGAGCACATAGTGCGTCTTGAAGGGCACATCGGGCAAATAAAATAGAAAGAGGCGAGTGTCACCCTTGGAGCACATAGTGCATCCTAAACGACACGTCATGATTTTAACTAGTAAGTTAATAAACCTGATGTCTAGAAAACTATGACTCCTTAGGACCTGGTCGGCCTTAGAATGAATGATGTGATAATTAAAGTTTAATAACTATTTTTTCCCTTAAGAACTATTGCCAAGCCTAGTGAATTGAAAACCTAGGTCTGAGTAGAGCCTTAGAACGAAAAAAAAAAAAAACTAATTAGACATAACAGGAAGGGGGTAAAGAAAATTCAAGCTTTAATAATTAAAGTAGAAATTTTAATAAAGGTTTAATTAATAAAAAGGGGTATTGGTTGTTTTTGTCTAAACCTGCTAATTCTGAACTTAGTTATAAAAAGGGGAAACTCTAAGAAAAAGGGAAAAATTAAAGAAAAGGGGGAAACCTAAGGAAAATGGGAAACTTAAAGAATCTAGCCTTTGCAACTTTCTATTTATGAACTCAACTAGGATTTAAGTAAGGCGTCAGTCATTTAAGAATTGTAAGGGAACAATGGGACACCGAGGAGTGCTTTTAGTAACTCTTTTAGGTGGGTGAGGGAAATAGAAAAAAATAATTAATTAATAAAATTGATTTTCTGGTGCAACTAGGGGATCGGGCGACATGTGTACGGGGGAGGTTTTTAGAAATTAATTAAATGAAAAAGGAATCTAATGAGGGTTTTGGGAGACTAATGACTAATAAAACTCTATAAAAAGGATGGAGAAGGAGGAATGTGGATCACATCTGGCTTGCATAACGTTACACTGCCAAATTTTATCTTGATTGAGTTTCTTTTGTGGGAGTTGGGATACCCATCTCGAGTAACAAGTGGTAGCTCGACCTTGTCACGTGAGCTGGTTGCTAGCATTCCTAGTATTTTGTGCATGGACCCTTTGCAGCTTGGGGGTCTCAAGGGGAAGAAGAGTACCCCTAGCATTGGCTGGGAGGTACCGGTGAGGTCACATCAGTTGGCAAGCGGGAGCTGGATGGACCGTGCATGGGACAATGACTTTGGATCATTCACATTTGGTTGCGGTACACATGTGTATATTTGTATTTAATGGTATTTAAATTCCCTATATATGAATCTCTCTAACGTCGAAAGCACACGTGTGTCACTGTGTTATAAATTTAGTTAATTTTTTGTCCTGGCAATTTACGCTTGTGAAATTTGGTTGAAGGGTAGTTAAATTATGTTCATGTGCCTTCAGTTAAGGTCCTTCTATTGTGTTAAAGTTTATGTTTTATTCATGATAATACTATCTAGAGATTTCATTTTTCTTTCGACGAACTTGTCTTGATGAGCCCAACATTTTATTGTTAGAGAATTCAAAGTTATCCCAGCCTTATGCTCACTATACCTCTGATTTGATTTCCAATGGCGAACACAACTCTGCATGAAAATGATTTCTCTGTAGTTTTTTTTTTTATTATTTTTAATAAAAGGAAAAATTGTGTTTTATCTTCTATTCCTTTATCCTTTAAGTTATTAGTTCATGCCTGAGTAGTCGACCAGGAGCCAAATTGACTATCTTTCACTACAGTGTTTAATATTTATATTCAGATGCCCTTCTTTCATGTGCATGGATAATAAGTGTAGGATAATTTATCTTCCCAACAAGGAATTCTCTCTTGGGAATTTATTCTCTCCTTAGCCTCTGCGATTATTTTGATTTACTCTCTGCATTTAGTTTTTAATTTTCTCAGCAAATCCATTTCTTATATAGAAAAAATATCTCTTCATTGCTCTTGTATTAATATTGTTTTTACTCTGTGCATTTCATTTTCAATTTTCCTAGCAAATCCATTGCTTGTACAACGAAATTTCCTCTTCATTGCTCTGTGATTATTGTGTTTTTCTCACCCCTATAGTTCAGATTTCCACTAATCACATAGTGCATCCTAAAGGGAACGTCGTGATTTTATCTAGTAAGTTAATAAATCTAGTTCCTACAAAACTATGCCTCCTTAGGACGTGGTCGGCCTTAGAATGAATGATGTGATAAGTAAAGTTTAATAAGTAATTTTTCCCTTAAGAACTGTCACCAATCCTAGTGAATTGAAAACCTAGGTCTCAGTATAACCTTAGAACAAAAAAAAAAAACTAATCAGACATAACAGGAAGGGGGTAAAGAAAATTCAAGATTTAATAATTAAAGTAGAAATTTTAATAAAGGTTTAATTAATAAAAGGGGTATTGGTTGTTTTTATCTAAACCTGCTAATTTTGAACATAGTTATAAAAAGGGGAAACTCTAAGAAAAAGGGAAAACTCAAAGAAAAGGGGGAAACCTAAGGAAAATGTGAAACTTAAAGAAAAGGGGAAACTTAAAGAAAAGGGGGAATGTCTAACTTAGTAAGGGATCTAGCCTTTGGAACTTTCTATTTATGAACTCAAATAGGAATTAAGTAAGGCGTTAGTCATTTAAGAATTGTAAGGGAATAATGGGACACCGAGGAATGGTTTTAGGAACGATTTAAGGTGGGTGAGGGAAATAGACAAATTTAATTAATTAATAAAATTGATTTTCTGGTGCAACTAGGGAATTGGGCGACATGTGTACGGCGGAGGTTTTTCAAAATTAATTAAATAAAAAAAGAATATAATGAGGGTTTTGGGAAACTAATGACTAAGAAAACTATATAAAAAGGATGGCAGAGGAGGAGTGTGGATCGAATATGGCTTGCGTAATAGTACACTACCAAATTTTATCTTGACTGAGTTTATTTTGTGGGAGTTGGGATACCTAGCTCAGGTTATGAGTGGTATCTCGACCTTGCGAGGTGAGCTCGGTTCGAGCATTCTATGGTATTGTGTGTGTGTCCCATTTTCGATTCGGGGAGCTCATGGGGGAAGAAGAGTACCCCTATCGTTGGTTTGGAGGTATCGGTGATGTCACATCAGTTGGAAAGCATGAGTTGGTTATACCGCGTACGGGACAACGACTTCAGAGCATTCACATTTGGCTATGGTACAGATGTGTATATATTTTTATTTAGTGGTAGTTAAATTCCATGAATATTCATCTCTCTAACGTCGAAAGAATGTGTGCATCACTATGTTAAAAATTTAGTGAATGTTTTGTCTTGACAATTTACGCTTGTAAAATTTGGTTGAACGATAGTTAAATTATGTTCCTGCACCTTCATTTAAGGTACTTCTATTGTATTAAAGTTTATGTTTTATTGAGTGTAATACTATCCGAAGATTTCATTTTTCTTTCAGCAAATTTGTCTTGATGAGCCCAACGTTTTATGGTCAGATAATTCAAAGTTATCCCAACCTTATGCTCATTGTACCTTGGATTTGATTTCCAATGGCGAACCCAACTTTGAATGCAAATGAATTCTCTACATTTTTCTTATTGTTTTTAATACAAGGAAAAATTGTGTTTTATCTTATGTTCCTTTATCCTTTAAGTTATTAGTCCATGCCTGAGGAGTTGGCCAGGACCCGACTCGACTGTCTTTCACTCCGATGTTAAATATTTAGATTCAAATGCCCTTCTTTCCTGTGCATGGAATAAGTGTAGGATAATTTCTCTTCCCAGCAAGGAATTCTCTCCTGGGAGTTTATTCCCTCCTTAGCCTCTATGATTATTGTGATTTACTCTCTAAATTTCATTTTTTATTTTCCCAACAAATCCATTTCTTATACAACAAAAATACCTCTTCATTGCTCTGTGATTAATGTTGTTTTTACTCTCTGCATTTCCTTTTCAATTTTCCCAGCAAATCCATCGCTTGGACATCGAAATTTCCTCTTCATTACTCTGTGATTATTGTGTTTTACTCTCTACACATTTTATCTCTCAGGCTCACCCTCAGGCTCAGGGTCACCTCTGGGCCATCATCAAAACATTTTCCTTCTTCCTGTACTATATGTCAAGGGGGAATGATGATCTGTGTTTCACAAAGATCCTTTTGATCCATTCCTTACTGGAACTGGTGGTGGACTCTACTAATCTACCATTAAAATACGCCTTAAAATACTTGCCCTTTTTACAATGGTCGCCTGATGGGAAAACACCATGAATAGATTTTGATTTTAATCACCCCTATAGTTTAGATTTCCACTTGGTAGCTCTATTGCACATGTCTTCGAGCCAAAATATAACTTCTCCCGGCTACCAGGTTTATGTTTTCTTGTTGTATTTTGAATTGGAATGTTTATTAGTGTGTTTAAATCTATGTGTTTCTGTTGGTTATTATCAGTGAATCATGTTCATGGGCTCTTTTAATTTGAGATGAAATCCCCCTTCTTCAACTAATCATGAATTGCGGTTCATCTTTGGTTTTTGACTATTTTTAAATCATATCTCAAATACAGGTTTTTGTCGTCCATTAAAATGGATTTTGGGTGAAACCTTGAAAACTAGCTTGACGCAGAGTTTACTTATTGTTTTTATTTAATTAAATTGGTGAAACGTTTGTGTTTATTCCTTTGGAATTATTTGATTTTGGAACGGGTATGGCGTGGGACAGATTTTGGCAATTGATTTTACGGATGTTAAACCTTAATTCTAGATTTTACATTGACTCTTAGAATGCAACCCTTTTTACCTCTAAACGAGAGTAATTCGAGATACATCAATACAACCCTTTTTTCCCATTTATTGTGGAAGATTACACTTGTCAACAACATTGTAGATGACCACGTGGATTATGGAGAGTTAAATTACATGGTTATATGTGATTATTGTTGTATTATTATGTTAAGTAATTTTTTCAGTCTTTGATTTAGAAGTGGCTTGCATAGAATCCATAGGAGCGTTGTTTCTTCTTGATGGTTCATAATTAGACGAACTAAATCTTTTTCGGTTATTTGGATTCAGCATAGAATGTTCACTTCCTTTATATTCATGTTATTTAAATAGTTTAAAAGTTTTCAAATTATATGGGAAGGAATTGTCATACACATTTTGGAATGTTTTTATACCAATTCCAACTGGTTATGATACTTAGGTTAGGTACTTGATATGAACTTTATTTACGTTATAGATACGAGTTATGTGATATCTTATGATTTTTATTTTTGATAATTTTTGACAACGATTGTGTCCATAAGGAAGTATATGTTTAGAATGTATGTCTAGTGAAGAGACCAATTATGAGGCTTTCAAAGATTTATAACAAAGAATTTTTTATAGGATGTTCTCCTAATGGAATATGCATAATATGATTGTGTTTTATTTTCATCCAGATTTTAATTTGCAAAATTTATAAGTAAAATAATACCAACTTAGAAGTGGATGCAAGATAGTAAATATCGATTCTTAATTACATGTTGAATGATGAATAGTTTTTCCTTTTTAAATCATGATTGACCCTTAGTGAAACCTATCTTAGGAAATTGTTATCCCAAGATTTTACCTATGAGTGGATCCTTTTTAATTTAAATCTTTAATTCATTAAATTGTGTAAATGGATGTTAACAATGTTCACCATTAATTTGAGGTGTCACTCCATATTTCTTAGTGACTCCATTAATGTTTTAGAAGGAATAATTCCATCATATTTTATCTTACCACCGTGGTTACAAGTTAATAGGTGGAAGAACCCCATGGTAAATAGAATTGCGCCTCAAGTTGGTTATTGCTAGATAGACGGTGTATGGAAGATAACTTTTGTGCCCTCATAAATTTAAGGTGAATTAAAGCATTGTATAATATTAGATTATCTGGTGGTGCACAACGAAAGGACACTAATGTTTGGTTTTTTTTATTTACTTGTGCACCATGCATTGCATATTCTTTGATTGTTAATTCTCGCTCACATTGAAGGTTCGTTTCACATGTGTTGATTCGTGCTACTGCATTTGTTTGATTGAGGATTGTATTTTAGCTTGTAGGCGTTGTCTTTCTTTTGTCGTGAGGGTAGTCATTTTATTTTGGTCTGATTGATTTTTGTAGGTTTCATGCAGTTGCATGATGTGCTAGTATGTTGGGTCATTGTTGTATGTTGTCTGATTTGCATGCATTTGTCAAGTAATGTTGATTAATTGTTGTCGTTATTTCTTTCCTTCTAAAAAAAAATAAAAAAATGCACTTGCTTTGCATCCCATGTAGTCATAATGACGGGGGCCATTACAAATGGTATCAGGGATGGTTCGACTCGCAACTTGGTATCACTATGACTTTTGTTGATTTGATAATTGATTATAATGTTGCTAATTAAGTAGACTTGTAATCATGCAGGTAATCATGGTTAGAGAACGTTGGAGAGGTAGACCAAGGAGTGATGCCCCGAGTAGCATCCACACCTAGAGGGTCTAACCCCCAAGGAGATGAACAGGTTATTGAGCAGGAAAAAATAGTTGTGCGTGATGTGTTTGGGATGATGAGGTCCTTTCAACATATGTTTGAGGGACTGATCATCTGCTTGGATAGAGATGAGGCCAGGGCACCGACACGCCCTGAGGGTCCACCGTGCGCTCTGGTCGGTACAGGTAGCATTCACCACGAACTCGAGAAGGTCAAATTTTGTGAGTTATTTGGTGCCCCGAACGACACAGTTGTCAAGGCATGGTTGGAGAATATGGCGATGTGCTTTTCACTTCGCGAATATACCTCCAACATGAAGGTTTGCATGGTAGTTATTCAAATGAAGGGAAGTGTTTGTCTATTGTGGAAGACGCTCCTACCGCAATTGAACATGGTCGTCGAAGACATGTCATGGGAATTGTTCAAGGAAAAGTTCCAGGAGATGTATATATCTGGGGAATTCATTGAGCGTAAGCTCAATGATTTCAATGCCTTGAGATAGGGCACTTGTACGGTGCCCGAGTATGAGGCCCATTTTATGGAGCTACTTTGGTATGATATGCACCTAAATACTGAGAAACTTAAGGTCAAAAGTTTTTTGTTTGGCCTTAATGTCAACATTTGTGCAAAGGGTAGGATTCAAATGCCTCAAACCTTGCATGATGTTGTCCAAAAGGCCCTCATAGCAGAGGAGGAGCAGGACTCCAGCGAGACCAGCGGGGCATATGTCATCTAGTGCGCAGTAGCATCAGAAATCAGCTAGACATTCACCAGGATATCGTGGCTTCCAGAGAGGATCCACTTTCACTACACTTCAATGACCAGCACCTCAGAAACAGACTCCTTAACGAGGACCACAACACCATAAGTAGCATCGACCACAGCAACAACATTTTAGACATGTTCAACAGAATAGACCAAGGTTCTATGTCAGTGGGTCGTGAGATTTTACTTCAGGTACTAGGAGTAATCGACCGAAGAAAGGGTGTTGGACATGTGGGGAGCCACATTACCAATGTGATTGCCTAGTGGAGAGGACTAGAGCATCTGGATCAGCTAGACCCACTACCATGGGAGATTTAGGCAAGGCCCATCAGATTCATGTAGTGGTAAATAACTGCTAAGAAGAGCACCAGTCGACTGTTCTTGAGACATTAGGTATCGTCATTGACCAGACCCTTAGTATTTTGATAGATCCAGGTGCTACAAAGAGTTTTATTTCTGGTGCAACGCTAAAAAGAATTAAGGTAAAGGTAGTCGAACATGACGAGTTTAGCTTTGTAGAAATGCCTTCAGGTGCCAAACAGAAGGTTGGAGGGAAGGTTACGGGTTGTAGCCTTAACCTGGGAGAGTTTGTCACAAGGAAAAACCTACACGTCATGATATTAGGGTCTTATGATGTCATGATTGGTATGGATTGGTTGGAATCACATGAGGCGATACTCAATTGTAAGATGAAATGATTGACTGTTAGGTAGCTAGAGAGGTAGTGGGGGGTCCCAGAGGGCCCATAATGATAATAGTGGAGGCCATTCAATGTAAGGTGGACTAGGTCCACTATATTATTAAATAAGGCCCACTATGGTAGTTAGAAATAATAAATGGGTAGTAATATATAATAAATGTAAGAGGACTTCTTAGAAGGTTCTACTTCTAGAAGATTCCTCCTATAGATTGTTCTTAGGTGATGGTAGCACTATATAAAGGGGTTCAAGCAATATAATGGGATTTTAAGAGAAGTATTGTATTATTATGTGTAGCTCAATAGGAGGATTCCCCCTCAAAGAGGCAAGTGAACATGAGAGGATCCCTTCCATAATAGGATCCATTGTATGGTATTGCCCTACCCTGAGGGTTTGATAGTAATAAAAAATATTTTGCATATTTTTCTTTTATATATATTGTGGTGATTTTGTATTCATTTATTTGGTTCTTAATAATTTTTATCATAGCACTTTCCTTGGCAGACATTGTGGGAAAATATTTTTTATTTTTTGCATATTTTGTTTTTGAAGAAGAAAAAAGAGGGCCACAACATTCCACAAAATTTCGGAATATTTATATGAAAATTTTTCAGAAACAAGTTGTATATCATATTTTCTCTCAGAAAAACACCCAAGTTGAAAAAACAAATCGTCCAAAATGGAGTATGAGAAGTCAATATATTGAAGTTCTAAAATATACAATTTTCAGGGGTCTTTTGCAGGTGACGGTGTGATTTTTTTTTTATTTCTGTAGCATATCGAGGCCGAATTTGACCAAACAAATTACAAACATGAGTTCCTCTCATAGTTTCACCCAATTTAAAAAAAATCATCCCAAACGGAGTCCGGGAAGTGAAGTTACGAGCATTTTAAATTCAATAGTTTTTTAGGGTTTTTTCGGAAAAACGCTGTGATTTTTTGTAGTAATTTATTGTTCTATTTTTTGGGTTTTTTCATGATGGTGGTGGGACTAAAGAGTTAATAAATTTTCATAGGATTCTTAGATGGATATTTCTTCTCAAACCTTCAAAGAAATTCTACTTATTACTGAAGTATTCAAAGCCCAATTGTTTGATGCATTGAATGAAAAATTGGATGACTTTGTAGATGGCCTCATAGATGGCCTCATAGACGACCTCAATGATAGTTTTCATACTATTCAAGATTCATTGGATATCATGCAGGATAGATTTCTTATGGCAGACCTTAGGGATGAATATAATCAAGAAATATATGTTTCGTATGATTTTGAGGCCAATTGCGATGATTGGTATATGGATAGTTGTCATTTATGGGATAACAACCACTTCCATATTTTATTTGATGACTCTACTTCACCCTATGTAGAGAAAATTAATGTCCCACATCAGGAGCTAGTTATGATTACCAGTATCCATCCTGCATATTCTACAATGGTATTTTTCCTTCCACATTTAACGTCGACCCTTTCCCACTATGTGGCCTGATATTATTATTTGGATCCACATGATAGGTGTCAGTATTGCAAGCATCATTTTCAGTTGGTTATTGGGTGTCAATATCTTCCATGTGGATCTCACATGAGCACTTTGACAGGAGACCCTGGCTTACAATGGCGATTGAACTACTTGAGTATGGTGGCTTTGATTTCTCAATGAGACCCTGGTTCTCTATTCTACTTCATCACTATTGTTCACACTTATCCATGGGACCCTGGTTCTCTAGTCTACTTTAGCACTATGGTACACACTTATCAATGGGACCCTGGTATATGGTTGTACCTCAAGCATTGAGTACAATTCTTTCATAAGGGGATGGAATGTCAGGTAGCTAGAGAGGTAGTGGGGGGCCACACAGGTCCCATAATGTTAATAGTGGATGCCATTTAATGTAAGATGGACTAGGTCCACTATATTATTAAATAAGGCCCACTATGGTAGTTAGATATAACAAATGGGTAGTAAGATATGATAAATGTAAGAGGACTTCTTAGAAGGTTCTACTTCTGGAAGATTCCTCCTCTAGAATGTTATTAGGTGATGGTAGAACTATATAAAGGGGTTCAATAAATGTAATGGGATATGAAGATAAGTATTGTATTGTGATTTGTAGCTCAATAGAAGGATTCTCCCTTGAAGATGCAAGTGAATAGGAGAAGATCCCTTCCATAATAGCATTCATTTTATGGTGTTTCCCTACCCTAAGTGTTTGATATTAGTAAAATAGATTTTGCATATTTTTATTTTATATCTATTGTGGTTCTTTTGTATTCAGTTCTTTGGTTCTTAACAATTGGTATCAGAGCACTTTCCTTCACAGACATTGTGGGAAAATATTTTTTATTTTTGCATATTTTGTTGTCGGAGAAGAAAAAAGGGGGCCAGGAAATTATAGAAAATTTTGGTTTATTTATGTAAAAAAAATTGTAGAAAAATATTGCATATCTGAGTTCCTCTCATAAAAACACCCAATTTAAAAAAAAAAATCGTCTGAAACGGAGTCCGAGAAGTCAAGATATTGAAGTTTTAAAATCTGTAATTTTTCAGGGTTTTTTTCGCGAATGACGTCATGATTTTTTTATTTCTGTAACCGTTGGAGGCCAATTTGCCCAAACATATTACATATATGAGTTCCTCTCACAATTTTACCCAATTTAAAAAACAAATCATCCTAAATGGAGTCCGGGAAGTGAATTTATGAGGGTTTTAAATTCAATAGTTTTTCAGGGTTTTTCTGGAAAACGCCGCGATTTTTTGCAGTTACTTATTGTTCTTTTTTTTGGATTTTTTTACGGTGGCAGAGGGACTGAAGATTTCATAAATTTTCATAGGAAGCTCAGATGTCTATTTCTTCTCAAACCCTCAAACAAATTCTACATATTACTGAAGCATTCAAAGCCCAATTGTTTGACGGATTGAATGACAGATTGGATGACTTTGTATATGGCCTCATAGACGGCCTCAATGATAGTTTTCATAGTATTCAAGATTCATTGGATATCATGCGGGATTGATTTCTTATGGGGGACCTCATGGATTAATATAATCAAGAAATATATGTTTCGTATGATTTTGAGGCCGATTGCGATGATTGGTATATGGATAGTTTTAATTTTTGGGATGACAACCACTTTCATATTTTATTTGATGACTCTACTCCACCTTATGTAGAGAACATAAATGTTCCACATCAAGAGCTAGTTATGATTACCAGTGCCCATCATGCATATTCTACAATGGTATTGTTCCTTCTAGATTTAGCGTTGACCCTTTCCCACTATGTGCCTGGATATTATTATTTGGATCCACATGATAGGTGTCAGTATTGGGAGCATCATTTTCAGTTGGTTATTGGGTGTCGATATCTTCTGTGTGGAGTTCACATGAGAAATTGGACATGGGACTCTAGCTTACAATGGCGGTTGAACTACTTTATCATGGTGGCTTTGATTTCTCAATGGGACCCTGGTTCTCTATTTTACTTCATCACTGTTGTTCACACTTATCCATGGGACCCTGGTTCTTTAGTCTACTTCAGCACTATGGTCCACACTTATCAATGGGACCCTGGTATATGGTTGTACATCAAGCGTTGAGTACAACTCTTTCATAAGGGGATGGAATTTTAGGTAGCTACAAAGGTAGTAGGGGGGGGCAGAGGGCCCATAATGATAATAATGGAGGCCATTCAATGTAAGGTGGACTAGGTCCACTATATTATTAAATAAGGCCCACTATGGTAGTTAGATATAATAAATGGGTAGTAAGATATAATAAATGTAAGAGTAATTCTTAGAAGGTTCTACTTCTAGAAAATTCCTCCTCTAGAATGTTCTTAGGTGATGGTAGCACTATATAAAGGGGTTCAAGCAATGTAATGGGATATGAAGAGAAGTATTTTATTGTGAGTTGTAGATCAATAGGAGGATGCCTCATCGAAGAGGCAAGTGAACAAGAGAGTATCCCTTTCATAATAGGATCCATTTTATGGTATTTCCCTATCCTAAGGGTTTGATAGTAATAAAAGAGATTTTGCATATTTTTCTTCTATATCTATTTTAGTGCTTTTGTATTCATTTCTTTGGTTCTCAACATTGAGCTTGGTCGATGATGAGGGATGCAGACACAACATTCTATGTTATAACCAAGGGGTTTTCCTGAGTTTCATATCTTCCTTGCAGCTAAAGAAGAGCATGCGCAAGGGATGAAAGCTTTATGCGATGCTTGCGTTAAACTATAAGGGTGTGGCAGAAGGAATAGAAAATATTCAGGTAGTATGAGAATTTGTGAATGTCTTCCTAGAGGAGTTACCTGAGATGTCGCCAGAGAGGGAATTAGAATTTACCATTGACCTAAAATCGAGAACTAAACCCATAGAAAGAACACCTTATCGGATGTCGACCCCGGTGTTACAGGAGTTGAGAATGCAACTGAAGGAGTTGTTGGACCTAGGACTTATACGTCTGAGTGTGTCACCACGGGGGGAACCTATTATT
The DNA here is from genome assembly GCA_009831015.1 of Picea engelmannii. Lineage (NCBI taxonomy): Eukaryota > Viridiplantae > Streptophyta > Pinopsida > Pinales > Pinaceae > Picea > Picea engelmannii. The sequence goes on from ML779562.1 coordinate 351,987, forward strand.
TTCATATGGAAGAAGGATGGGTTGTGGAGACTCTACAATGACTACCATCAATTGAACAAGGAAACAATCACGAATCAATATATGTTGCCAAGGATTGATGATAAGTTTGATTAGATAAAAGGTGCAACGTTGTTTTCAAAAATCGACTTGAGATCAACGTGTGACCAGTTACGGATCAAGGAGGAAGGCATCCCCAAGATCACCTTTAAGACGAGGTTTGGACATTATGAGTTTGTTGTTTTACCATTTGGACTGACGAACACCCCAAGGGTATTTATGAGTTTGATGAACGAGGTGTTTCGCGAATACTTGGAAAAGTTCGTTCAAGAATTCATTGACGATATTTTGATTTACTCTCGGATGATGGAGGAGAATGACGATCACTTGTGCATGGTACTTCAATGTCTATGACTGAACAAATTGTATGGAAAATTTTCTAAATGCTCATTTTATCAATCAAATATTCACTACTTAGGGCATGTAATCTAGGACGAAGGTATTGTTGTGGATCTAGCAAAGCTAGAGAATATTATGGAGTGGCCTACGACGACGAGTGTCCCTAAAGTGTGTAGCTTCATGGGTTTAGCAGGATACTATCGACAATTCATCAAGGGTTTTTCGAAGATATAAAATACGATCACGGAATTGCAGAAGAAGAATAAAAAGTTTGTTTGGATGAAGAAATGCACGGAGGCATTTCAGAGGCTCAAGCAGATGTTGACGAAAACACTGATACCATGGATGATTTTAGGGGCTAAATTTTGCTCATGGGCTAATTTTCCATGGTTTTTCCAAAAATGATATTCGCTATATTGAAAATGATTTGCTTAAATTCTATAGGATAAAATTATTTTACCTTAAAAATCGCCAAAATTTTATAAATACTATATAAAATCCTTAGAAATTTGAATATTTTTACAAAAATATCACCAAACATTTATAGTTGGCATATGAAGGATTAGTAAGATTCGCCAAGGTTTATACATTTTAAAATAAATTTCCATAAAATCATCCTTGACCGATACTAAAGATCCCTGACATGGATGTAGACTTCTTGGTATGAACTGACGCATCCAAGGAAGGCTTAGGCAGAGTCTTGATGCAAGACGGTCGAGTGATTACTTACATCTTGAGAAAGTTGAGAAGGCATGAGGAGAACTATGCAACATGCATGATTTGGAGTTGTTAGCCTTTGTTTATGCTTTGATATTTCGGAGACACTACCTTATTGGACATAAATTCGAACTAAAAATGGACCGTTGTGGACTACAACACATCTTTACGCAAAGATACTTGAATGTGCGACAACGATGTTGGTCGAAATTTCTTAGTGAGTACAATTTTGAGATTACTTACATAAAAGGAACCATGAACAAAGTGGTGGATGCATTGATTCAGAGACCATTCATTTTTTTGGTGATTCCTCTTCAGGCAAATCTACGTGAAAAGACCCTAACGTTATAGCTCGACAATAACTGGTACAAAGAGGTCAAGGATTTTATCGGACAAAACACAATGATGGTACCAAAATTTGATGGATTTACTATGGACAACGATGGGTTATTGATATTTAAGGGTTGAATTTACGTACCATCCAATGGCAAGTTGAGGAGTTTGATCCTAAACAAGGCTTATAGAGCAGTGTACATGGCTCATCCTAGATTCAAGAAGATAAGGGAAGACCTTAAACTCTTATTCTTTTGGAAAGGAATGAAGGTAGACATAGTCAACTACGTGGCAAGATGTCTATAATGTTAGTAGGTGAAGGTTGAACATACACATCCGGCATGATTATTACAACCACACGCTATTCTAGAATGGAAATGGGAGGTCATTTCCATGGATTTCATTGTTGGATTGCCATTGACGGCAGGGAGACACGATTCGATTTTTGTGGTAGTCAACACTCTGATGAAGAGTGCTCATTTTATTCCTATGTATATGACGTATCAGAAACCTAACATAGCTAGAGTTTTCATCAGTGAGATTGTAAGGATGCATGGCATGCCTAAGAGGATTATATGCGATTGAGGATCAATGTTTACAGGAAAATTTTGGACTAGATTCGAAGAGGCCTTGGGAACCGAACTTAACTTTAGTATTTCTTATCACCCAGAGACAGATGGGTAGACTGAGTGAACAAACGAAATCTTAGAGAATATGTTGTTTATGTGCATGATGGACCAACATAAGCATTGGGAAGAGTTCTTTCCACTAGTAGAGTTTGCTTATAACAACAATTATCAAAGCACCATTAAGATGGAGACTTTCGAGATTATTTATGGGCGACCATGTCAGACACCTTTGAGTTGGGATCATCTTGATGATAGGTTCTTGGTGGGACTATAAGCGATCCAAGAAATGGAATATCAAATGAAAATAATAAGTCAAAGGATCAAGGAACTGCATAATCGACAAAAGAGTTATGTTGATGCGCATTGTGTCGACCGTAGTTATGAAGTTGGTGATTGAGTCTTCTTGCAGGTGAAACCGCATAAGAGTTCGATCAAGTTTGGAAAGGGTGCTAAAGTATCTCCTATTTTTGTGGGACCATTCAAGATTGTGGAAAGGAAGGGGCCTGTGGCCTATCAACTAGCCTTGCCTGATTTTTTGAGGCGTATGCACGATGTTTTTCACATATCTATTTTGAGACATTTTGTTAGTGATCCTACACATGGTATTGACATGAGTTCCTTGCAAGTATCAGATGATGATTCTCTCATGGCAGAGCCAATCCGCATCCTGGACCATTGCATTCGATAGCTATGATATTGAACAATAGATCAGGTCAAGTTCCATTGGGACAACTATAGTCCACACTTGCCAACCTCGGAAGATGCATATGATATGCATGAGCAATTCCCATTTTTTTTATATAGCTAGACATATGATACGGTGATACACTTTATTTTGGGCACTTACATACTGTGAAACTTCAAGATAAAGTTTATAACAAGAGGGTGTGTATGTAACATCCTGCTCTTGCGCACACTAAGTGAACTTATTCTTTTAGGACACTTGCATGCAAGTGATCTGGGTCATTATACTGTTGTATGTTTTGATTATGATTATGAGATATTGTGGATTTGATGATATGTTATTTTTTTGTATTTACATAGACAAGTTCTATTGATTGGGTTCTCCTGAGTGTGAAGTACTCTAGACATTGAGGATGTAGACGAATCGATGAAACCCCTTGGACTCTAGATCGAGTTAGGGAGTGGACTGTTAGGGTTTGAATGATGTTGATGTGAGATATGTGCATATGATTACATATTATGATGTTGATTGTTATTACTGACATGATTCCTTGATGGATGTAGGTTGATGATATATTGTTGACTAGACCCACATTTGGATTAAAGGGGTTAAGAACGACAACCAAAGACATTGAGGGAGAGGTGTGAAAGCATCCCAACCACAACTTACTAGCACTCGCGTCGTGGCTCGAACTACAGGTTAACGATTACCTAGTTCGAGAAGACCAGTGATGTAGTGAGGGAATACTGTGACAATCATTCACGATTATTCTAAAGGGAAAACAATAAGGAAGGGTACTTATTCCTTAGAGGCCCTTAGTCTCCCACAAGATCACCTGACGATTATTGACTTCACGGGTTTGACTTCTACCAAATTCATTCAAGAAGTGAGTGACACCCTTGGAGCACGTAGTGGATCTTGAAGGGAACGTCGCGCAAAGAAAACAAAAAGAGGCAAGTGGAACCCTTGGATCATGTAGTGCGTCCTGAAGGGCATGTCGTGATTTTAACTAGTAAGTTAATAAACCTAGTGCCTGCAAAACTATGCCTCCTTAGGACGTGGCCGGCCTTAGAATGAATGATGTGATAAGTAAAGTTTAATAACTAATTTTTCCCTTAATAACTGTCACCAATCATAGTGAATTAAAAACCTAGGTCTGAGTAGAACCTTAGAANAAAAAAAAAAAAACTAATCAGACATAACAGGAAGGGGGTAAAGAAAATTCAAGATTTAATAATTAAAGTAGAAATTTTAATAAAAGTTTAATTAATAAAAGGGGTATTGGTTGTTTTTATCTAAACCTGTTAATTTTGAACTTAGTTATAAAAAAGGGAAACTATAAGAAAAAGGGAAAACTCAAAGAAAAGGGGGAAACCCAAGGAAAATGTGAAACTTAAAGAAAAGGGGAAACTTAAAGAAAAAGGGGAATGTCTAACTTAGTAAGGAATCTAGCCTTTGGAACTTTCTATTTATGAACTCAAATAGGAATTAAGTAAGGCGTTAGTAACTTAAGAATTGTAAAGGAATAATGGGACACCGAGGAACGATTTTAGGAACGATTTAAGGTGGGTGAGGGAAATAGAAAAATTTAATTAATTAATAAAATTGATTTTCTGGTGCAACTAGGGAATTGGGCGACGTGTACGAGGGAGGTTTTTCAAAATTAATTAAATAAAAAAAGAATATAATGAGGGTTTTGGGAAACTATTGACAGAGAAAAATGTATAAAAAGGATGGTAGAGGAGGAGTGTGAATCGAATATGGCTTGCGTAACATTACGCTGCCAAATTTTATCTTGAATGAGTTTCTTTTGTGGGAGTTGGAATACCCAGCTCGGGTTATGAGTGGTATCTCGACCTTGCGAGGTGATCTCGGTGCGAGAATTCTATGGTATTTTGTGTGTGTCCCATCTACAGCTTGAGGGGCTCGGGGGGAAGAAGAGTACACCTATCGTTGGATGGGAGGTACCGGTGAGGTCACATCAGTTGGCAAGCATGAGTTGGTTGTAGCGCATACGGGACAACGACTTCAGAGAATTCACATTTGCCTATAGTACAGATGTGTATATTTTTATTTAGTGGTAGTTAAATTCTCTGTATATTCATCTCTCTAACGTCGAAAGAATGTGTTCGTCACTATGTGAAAAAAATAGTGAATGTTTTTTCGTGACAATTTACGCTTGTGAAATTTGGTTGAAGGGTAGTTAAATTATGTTCCTGCACCTTCATTTAAGTTACTTCTACTGTGTTAAAGTTTATGTTTTATTGAGCGTAATACTATCCGAAGATTTCATTTTTATTTCAACGAATTTTTCTTGATGAGCCCAGCGTTTTATGGTCAGAGAATTCAAATTTATCCCACCCTTATGCTCACTATACCTCGGATTTGATTTCCAATGGCGAACCCAACTTTGAATGCAAATGACTTCTCTACATTTTTCTTATTGTTTTTAATACAAGGAAAAATTATGTTTTATCTTATGTTCCTTTATCCTTTAAGTTATTAGTCCATGCCTGAGGAGTCAGCCAGGACCCGAATCGACTATCTTTCACTCCGATGTTAAATATTTAGATTCAAATGCCCTTTCCTATGCATGGATAACAAGTGTAGGATAATTTCTCTTACCAGCAAGGAATTCTCTCCCGGGAGTTTATTCCCTCCTTAGCCTCTGCAATTATTGTGATTTACTCTCTACATTTCATTTTTTATTTTCCAAACAAATCCATTTCTTATACAACAAAAATACCTCTTCATTGCTCTGCGATTAATGTTTCTTTTACTCTCTGCATTTCCTTTTCAATTTTCCTAGCAAATCCATCGCTTGGACATCGAAATTTCATCTTCATTACTCTGTGATTATTGTGTTTTACTCTCTACACATTTTATCTCTCAAGCTCACCCTCAGGCTCAGGCTCACCTCTGGGCCATCATCAAAACTTTTTCCTTCTTCATGTACTATACGTCAAGGGGGAATGATGATCTGTGTTTCACAAATATCCTTTTGATCCATTCCTTAATGGAACTGGTGGTGGACTCTATTGATCTACCATTAAAATACGCCTTAAAATACTTGCCCTTATTTTCAATGGTCGCCTGACGGGAAAACACCATGAACATATTTTGATTTTAATCACCCCTACAGTTCAGATTTCCACTTGGCAGCTCTGTTGCACATGTCTTCGAGCCAAAAATATAACTTCTCCCAGCTACCAGGTTTATGTTTTCTTGTTGTATTTTGAATTGGAATGTTTATTAATGTGTTTAAGTATATGTGTTTCTACTGGTTATTATCAATGAATCATGTTCATGGGTTCTTTTAATTTGAGATGAAATCCCCCTTCTTCAACTAATCAAGAATTGCGGTTCATCTTTGGTTTTTGACTATTTTTAAATCAGATCTCAAATACAGGTTTTTGTCATCCATTGACGCAGACTTTGGGTGAAGCCTTGAAAACTGGCTTGATGCAGAGTTTACTTATTGTTTTTATTTAATTAAATTGGTGAAACATTTGTGTTTATTCCTTTGGAATTATTTGATTTTGGAACGGGTATGGCGTGGGACAGATTTTGGCAATTGATTTTATTGATGTTAAACCTTAATTCTAGATTTTACATTGACGCTTAGAACTCAACCCTTTTTACCTCTAAACGAGAGTAATTCGAGATACATCGATACAACCCTTTTTTTCCATTTACTGTGGAAGATTACACTTGTCAACAATGTTGTAGATGACCACGCGGATTATGGAGAGTTAAATTACATGGTTATATATGATTATTGTTGTATTATTATGTTAAGTAATTTTTTCAGTGTTTGATTTAGAAGTGGCTTGCATAGAATCCATAGGAGCGTTGTTTCTTCTTCATGGTTCATAATTATATGAATTAAATCTTTTTCAGGTATTTGGATTCAGCATAGAATGCTCACTTCCTTTATATTCATGTTATTTAAATAGTTTAAATGTTTTCAAATTATATGGGAAGGAATTGTCATACACATTTTCTAATGCTTTTATACCAATTCAAACTAGTTATGACACTTAGGTTAGGTACCTGATATGAACTTTATTTACATTATAGATACGAGTTATGTGATATCTTATTATTTGTAATTTTGATAATTTTTTACAACGATTGTCCATAAGGAAGTGTATGTTTAGAATGTATGTCTAGTGAAGAGACCAATTATGAGGCTTTCAAATATTTCTAACAAAGAATCCTTTAGAGGATGTTCTCCTAATGGAATATGCATAATATGATTGTGTTTTATTTTCATCCAGATTATAATTTGCAAAATTTATAAGTAAAATAATACCAACTTAGAAGTGGATGCAAGATAGTAAATATTGGTTCTTAATTACATGTTGAATGATGAATAGTTTTTCCTCTTTAAATCATGATTGACCCGTAGTGAAACCTATCTTAGGAAATGGTTATCCCAAGCTTTTACCTATGATTGGATCCCTTTTAATTTAAATCTTTAATTCATTAAATTGTGTAAATGGATGTTAATAATTTTCACCATTAATTTGAGGTGTCACTCCATCTTGCTTAGTGACTCCATTAATTTTTTAAAAGGAATAATTCCATCATATTTTATCTTACCAACGTGGTTACAAGTTAATAGGTGGAAGAACTATGGTAAATAGAATTGCACCTCAAGTTGTTATTGTTGGATAGATCGTGTATACAAAGAACTTTTGTGCACTCATAAATTTAAGGTTAGTTAAAGTATTGTCTAATATTAGATTATCTAGTGGTGTGCAACGAAAGGACATTAATGTTTGGCTAATGTTATTAAATTGTATGTCATGCATTGTTGATTCTTTGATTGCTAATTATCGCTTGCATTAAAGGTTCATGTCACATGTGTTGGCTGGTTTTGTTGTGTTTGTTTGATTCAGGATTGTCTTTTAGCTTCTAGGCATTGTCTTGCTTGTGTCGGGCGGGTAGTCATTTTATTTTGGTCTGATTGATTTTTGTAGGTTTCGTCAAGTTGCAAGATGTTCTAGGATGTTGGGTCATTGTTGTATGTTTCCTAATTTGTGTGTGTTGTGTTCGTCATCAAGTAATGTTGATTAATTGTTGTCATTATTTCTTTATTGCTAAAAAATAAAAATAAAACAATTACACTTGCTTTGCATCGCATGTAGTCGTAACGATGGGGGTTGTTACAAATGTCACAACTGATGCATCAAAAAATTAGTAATGCCATAAATAACACATCATCGTATTTTAATAACGACACATAATCAACAAGCATTATGAAAGGCAATGCAAGATCAACTCATCACGATCAACTAGAATCATCAATATTTTTAATCGCTCAACTCATCATATAAAGATAGTCATCAGATAACACAAGGGTAACATGAGATGATGTAACAATAACATGAAGATAACATCAATAATACATAAGGATACTACCCGCTAAACCTACCCTGCAAGGTCAGGGCCTCCAAGACACATAAGCAATGCTCAAGCCCAGTTTCCAATTGATTTAAACCATTTAAGGTCTCAGGGTTGGCAAATTTTCTAAGGAACCATGAGGTGTATACATCCCACTAACAAAATAAATTCCAAACTAACTATGCTAAATCAAAAACATCAATGATAATAAATGATGCAATAGTGTTCTAATAACCATTCACAAATCACAAAAATTCCTAGGCGCAAGAGAATTTAATAACTAAATCAACCATTCAACGGCATAAGTTAAGGCACAAGTAATCATCTTTATTTATTTTCAAGGTGCAAAAGCATACATCTATTTATTCAAGGTGCGACAATTTACTACAGACATGCATCGTTATCAATTCCACAAATTCTACTATGAAGCATTCCACCATATATCGCAATTAACTAGATCATCAATCTCACCTAATCATCAATTTCCATATACCACATACTATTCTATCACCCTTAAAATCTTCAGCGATAAAGAAAGTGCATGAGCAAGAGGGTATCACACTGAATAATGTATCAAGTGCATAAGAAAATCTAACTTGGGTAGCTTAACTATTCATTTTCATAATAAGGATATCTTCTAGGAGTGTGTAAGGAGAAGCAGATGTACAATTTCATTAAGAGCCCCCAAAGAAGATCAATACAATACAAATTCCACTTTCTCATTTCATATCCGAGTAAAATCATGAATATGGGTGTCTGTTTTTCTTGTTTTATGAGAAAAAAACACTATATTTTCACAAGTTCTTCACCTTTCGGTACACAAAAGTATTTGTTTTCATTTAGAATTTCACTTTACTATAAAAACAAAACTTGTGAAGAATTTTGTTAGCTTTCTACTAACTATTTTTCAAATTATTTTTATTGAGATTTCATATATCAATTTGGAAATTGTTTCACAGTATGTTCCTTAAAAATGAAAGGAATGATAATGAGTTATTCCCCCCAATTTTTTTTTATCTATTATTAAAATTTTGTTTTTGACAAACTAAATATACTGCAACAATCTACAGACTCTATTTTATTATGATTATAATTTTGAATCTAACGGATGAATGTTATAATTTCTAGAATTTTTTGAAGTTGACCAAGATGAAACAGTTTTATATTTTAAACACATGTTTCCCCCCACCTTGTATCTATCTTAATTTGTACTTAAAATTAAAATCTAAAAATACCCTTTTGAAGAGAACAATTTAAGGATTTTGAATACAATTTTTTCTAAATTTTCCACTATGTATTTTTACAGATATGGATATTTCATTTCAATGAATCATAATGTCCCCTGGAAATATTATGTAGTGATGCTTTTATAAAATTAAATAAAATTAGATCAAAATAATGAAAATGAAAACTAATTATCTCCATAGAAAGTAGATTTGATTTTTCAAATACCAATATCAATTTTGACTCTAAAATCTGAGCATTTGCAGGAGTCCACAACCTCCAAAGTGCAAGGAAGTTGGAGGGAATTATCAAGTTCTTTCAAATAGTCCCATTCACGGGTTTTTGACCAAAATAATCTTTCGTTCAAAAAGTATTTTTTTTCATTCGAAAGATATTTTATAGACGAAATCTGTAAAAAATAAAGGGATTCCTAGTTTTTTGATCGAACATTATGCTTTTGGCCGAAACATCAGTGAGAGAATTATGTTTTAATTGGCACCAAATATTATATATATGTTTTCGAATGAACCCATTTAACACAATTCACACTCTTGTTTCATGGTTTTGCATATGTGGAGCCCCTAAGCAAAACTTTGAATAATTTTTTTCTTTTTTTCGTTGTTTTGAACAAGGTGGTTGATGTTTTGAATGCAAAAAAAATATTATATATTGAAGGTATTGTTCAACATTTTTTCAAGTTGAAGGCGTTGTTGAACATTTTTTCAAGGTGAAGGCATTGTTGAACATAAAATTATTGATAAATTATCTTTTAATATTTTTTTTGAGAATGAAGATTTTTTGAGGCTATTCTGAAATGTTGATTTTTTTAATTAACTTTTATAGATAACTACATTCATGGGAAACAAAATTTTTTTCAATAGAAAATTCGATCGCACTCGAGACGAAACTCACCATAACAAGCAAATGAAAGAGCATTATTGGAGAAAGAAACAAGAACGTGAAAATATTGAAGAAAGAAATGATGATAATGTAAATAGAGACTTTCAACAAGAAGAGGTCCAACCAATTATATGCATGTACACATACTATTAAAAGTAGAGAAACATCTATTTAAATTATTGTTTAAAATATTTAATTGATTGTAATTCGGATTTGATGTTTTTCAAAAAACATAAATAGATTTTCCTCATAACGTCGATGAAGTCGTTGAAACCGAATTTGAAGAAGAAGTTGAATCACCTATTGGTATGTACATAAATCTCTAGGCAATATAAGATTCAAACACTTGTATATATAATTTAGTTAATTTATGTTTTTTTTTTAATACAAACTTTAAATTGAAATATGCAGAAGAATCTATCAAAATTGATGATGACATATTAGAAAATGTTGATACTAAAAAATTTGGGAAGAAAGAAGTTAATAATTATATAAGATATTGTGTTATGAATATGTATAATAATTTTTTCAAAGATGAATTAGTGATAGCACAATATCAACTTTTACTCTGTATAATAAATTCAAGAAAGTTGAAAGAAGCTACACAATTATTGGGTATTCAAAAGTCAAGAAAAGATACAAAGGTGTAAACAAAATGTCTTTGAAAATATAACTAGTTTATTAAAAGATTTTGTAAAATCTCGAAAAAGAGATGTCAGTGTTGCACATATAGTGATACAAACAACAATTGTTTCATCTAGCAATATAAATAATCATTTGACACAACACATGGAAAAAGAGATGGGAACGTCAAGAAAAACAATGTACCAACATAGAAAATTTCGATTGAAAATAGATGCAAATGATGAACTTTCTTATTGGAAAGTTATTTCTAGACAACCCTACAAATATAGACTTGCAAAAAATGTCAAATAATCGGCCTGTAATTGTTGGTTGAAAGAATATCATGTTTCACCACATACAAGGGATGTGTTGCGATGAAGAATAGCACGAAAAAATATGAATAAAATCCAAAACATATATTTCCAATGACACAAATAGAATTGTTCAATAAGTTCAAAGAACAACACAACGAAATTAAAATTTTCATCAATACATTTGTGCACCAAGGACCATGGTTTGTTATACCCATCACTGTTCTTGACATTTGTTGTTGTCCTTATCATGTGGAATTTGAATTATATTATGACACTTTTTTGTTGATTTTGGTAAAAATGTATGGTCAAGTTCACCTCCTCCTTCCACCTTCCATGCTTTTATATCTGAAATTCTATGGAAGAGAAGGTGATGAATTATTTTACCAAAAGAAATGTGTTGGTGGAAACAAATGTGATTGTTGTGGAAATGTAAGTTGGTTTCACTCAAAGTATCCTATTGATATGAATGATTAATCATTTTCTAATATAATAGTCAATAGGAAGAGATATGAATATATCAACAACACGACTCCACATTCTTCAAATGCTATTTCCAAAAGGATTGATATGAAAGTAGATAAAATATGTGTGATATATTTTTTGAATAAGTTTGAGGAAGAAATTTATAAATACACCAAGAATTCTCATAGAGATCCATGGAAAGACCTACAATTCAAATAGTCATGTGAAGTGTTTCCACCAGGGACAATTTTGTCTGTAGTTGATTTTGCAAAGAATTACACATTCGCTGCACAAAAAGAAATACAGAGTGAATATTATCATTCTGATCAAATCACTATATTTGTCCATGTTCTATATAGACATGCTCAATGGATTCTTGATAACATATAAAGAATCAATGATAATCGACATGTTATTAAATAATATCACTTTTATATAAGTGATGATCGAGCACACGATACACATGATGTACAACATTGTTTTGATAAATCTTATGATTCATTGAAATAACGTGGGATCGGATTTGATCGACATTGGATATGGTTATATGGATGTGTGGGTCAGTTCAATTCTTCATGATCATTCTATCGGTTGTGTCATATTCATAAGAAATCAAACATTACACATTGTTGGAATTTTTTTGAGAGTGGTCATGGAAAAGGAGAGCATGATGATAGAGGGGCATGTGTAAAACGATCACTTCAAAGGTATTATATGAACACTCATGCCAATCGATTTGAATCTGTTGATAAAGTTGTTGAATGGTGAACAATAGCGCTAAACCATGAAAATAATCCATCAAGAGATGTGCACAAGTTTGTATATATATATATATATATATATATATATATATATATATATATATATATATATATATACATGTTACACATGTACACATGATATTTTTATTCACATGTTCAAATTTATATGATATTCAGTCATTTTCTTGGTACATTTTAAGTTAAAAATTTCTTATCTAGTGCAGGTTTTTTTGGTATGTTGGAATCCAAGATGTAAATAAATCAATCCCATATGAATATGGTACAATATATGGGACATGAAAAGTGCATTCATTTAAAACAAAACATTATCAAAATGTGTTTGCATTTGATAGAAGAAATGAATCTTATTTTTGTTCATTTTGCATAGAGAACACAAAATCCATAGAGATTTGTGAAAAAAAAAATGTGGAATATGTTTAAGCTTGGAGACATAATGAACTTAATATAAAAGGGAAAAATCCACTTGCAAGCTTAGAGGAGATGGAATCAAATGAAACTATAGTGTCAGTTGATGGAGATATAGTTTATGATCTTGTTAGAGAAGGTAATTTTATGTTTAAATATTTAAACAAATTGTAGATATACTTGTGTGATAACCTAACACGAACTACGTGATGGAACATATCGAATTATTTGTAGGAGATGTATTTGTTGGGGTTGCACCTGTAGACAACACCAAAAACATGAAATATTATTTGAAGTGATGCACATAACAAAAGATGAGGTTATTATAAGATTTTGATGATAATGGTTTTATATATGAAAGAGGATCCATCGTATTGAAAGGATATTTTTTTCAAGAAACCCATCAAACCGATACTCATGTTCACTTTCAAGAATACATGTTGGATATCATAAGTTTTCAATATAGTCATTTGGTATGTGCAACAGGCATAAAGTTAATAGAAGTTCAATCAAGAAAAAAAACAAAAGTTAGAAAATGGAAAATGTCCAAAGACGATCATGAACGAATAATTGAAGATGGCATACCATTACGATTTCTTTAAAAAAGTGACATGTAAATTCCATAATTTTATATTTTTCATTGAAAGTACACGTATTTATGAATATCTAGGATTCTAGAATCATTTGGTTTAGTTTATTTTCATCGTCCATTCAAATAAGAAAAGTTATATTTTTGATTAATTATAAAGTTTACTCATCCTTATTTACAATTTGAGGGAAGAACCTATAGATTGTATAGGGAACCTAAAATGACCTATACTTTGAGTGATTATACTAATCCTACAAATTATCCATCGTATCTACAAATCCTTTAATGCATAACCAATTTACTACATAAATTATTTTCGTTCATTAATTGCAATGATTGAAATGTGTTTTCACATGAAGAGGATAACTTCATATCAAAATTAGGACCCATTTCCATGTCATTATAAGGGACTATTGATGGATTAGAAAAAAATTCACTAAATGTTGTACCTTTCATAAAATAAATCCACTTCTCTATTAATATCTCTAGGAATAATATTGTAACAACCCGTGTCGTTACGACTACATGCGACACAAAGAAAGTGCAATTTTATTTTTATTTTAAGCAGGAAAGTAACAACGAAAACAATTAATCAACACAACTTGATGATGAACACAAATTACGCAATTCAAGCAACAAACAACAATGATCCAACACACTAGAACATCATGCAATTGGACGAAACATGCGAAAATCAGTTAGACAAAATAAAAATGACTACCCGCCAGTCCTACCCTACAAGGTTAGGACCTCCAGGACACATAAGCAACACTCAGGCCCAGGTTCCCATTGATTTTGACCAATTAAGTTCTCAAGGCTGGCAATTGTTCTGAGGAACAAGGAGGTGTCTACATCCCACCCAACACATGCAATACCACGCCTACTAAGATGAAAGAAAAAATCAATCAACCAACCACAATGGGAGGCACATGAACCAAATCCAGGGTTCTTATGCACTCATCAATCAACGTACACAATGACCCAATCACGAGGTATCACGTTTCTACATTTTGACAAGAGAGCTAGGGACCCAAGTGCAAACAAATAACTCTAATCCCTTAACCAAACATAAAATCAAATGTGCCTAAAATCCAACTTGCACTGTCATACAATATGTGACTTCGTTAGACGAAGGTGCTCTAAACAATAAGGAAAACATGGATGTGATTCATTATAAATTATCATCATATGGACTAAGTCACAACATAAGTAACAAATCACCATCTAAAAGTAAAAGAACCTAACCATCCTCAAGAAACATTATACTTTCCAATCAAGGGTTTAAAATTTTAGTAAACTCATCTATAATATTGTACTTCTTGGGTTCTACAACCCTACCATGAGAACAACTTGAGGTGCAAATCTATTTAAAATACAGGTGCACTATTTAATCATTCATTTATTAAATAGAATATGTGGTGAGAGGAGTGATATACCTTCCAGGTCCTTTATTTAATCACACGAACATCATGTCCAGGTAAACAATAACTACAATCATACAACTTGGAAATATAAAAAGAAATGACTAATAACACTACACTAGTAGTACATCCATCTCTTTCCTGTAATCATTAGTTTACCCTCGAATAGAACCTTTTTCATTACGCCAATAATTTCCTACATCATGTTAATTCCTAGTTAAGGCTACATAAACAATTAACACTATTAAATTGAATAACATTAACAAGTAGATAACCCTTCCTTCAGTCATTCATGTTCTCATTAGCTAGCATGTTTCTCATCAATTCCATCCATTATTAATTAAGTAACTCATTCCTCCAACAAAAGTTCGTTGGGCTATTAACAATTTCTAATAATAACGAGTAGCTTACATCGCCATTGTACAATAGAGACATAGAATTCATCAACAATGAAATAAACATAGTTTAGAAACCCAATTAAACAAGTAGAGAAACATAGCACATATTATAAGGCCAGTTTTAGAACTTAAAAAAATAAAATTGTCTACTAATGTCGTCATGGTTAGACAAGCATGAGTTGTGATTCTATGATTACCTAGAATAGAGGGTAATCATGATATCGGTAATAATAAATAGGGATCTCTTAATTATTAAACGATCGGTGTAATTGGTCGACGGATCAACAAATGATTTCAGCTCTGCAACTAGAAGTTAACCCTAGCACGTCATTTCTCCCGTGGCCCGTGATCGATTGATGCGTGCTCTGTCGCTAGAGCACTGAT
The DNA here is from genome assembly GCA_009831015.1 of Picea engelmannii. NCBI lineage: Eukaryota > Viridiplantae > Streptophyta > Pinopsida > Pinales > Pinaceae > Picea > Picea engelmannii. The sequence goes on from ML779562.1 coordinate 367,659, forward strand.
GAACCAATACCCTGCGTGACAGGTTTTCTCTCCACAAGACCCCGACTCTTACCGTAATGAGCTTCGTTGAGGGGGGGAAACCCCCCTCATATAGTGATATGGCCGCCAGTAACAAGTCCGGCTCCCACGCCAAGAGACCGGCCTTCGAACCGCCGGAGCATCTGAAGGAGCAGCTCTTTACCCAGGAGCAAAGTAGTCAGAAGGAAATGGAACTTGATCCCAGCTCATCACACCAACAACCGTCCAAAAATTGGCTGCCAGGTAAGTGCATCCCCCAACTGGAAAAACCTCCTCTATATCATATTAAGTCGACTAGGGTGGGGGAACACACCCAGTTCATGATGGAACATGCACTGATAGGAAAATTCCTGGGCATGTGGCCGACTGAGAGAGATCTCACTCGATGGATTAAGGAATGGTGGAACCCCAAAGGAGACTATGAGGTCCAGCTCAGCTCCAAGGGTTTTTTCACAATCATTCTTTATAACATTGAAGACAAAGATAGAATATTTGACAACGGGCCATATTTTTACAACTCAGCGGGTTTATTTCTCAGATCCTGGACTGACAGATTCATCCCTGAACAAGAAGACTTCACAAGAGCCCCGGTCTGGATTAGGCTGTACTCCTTGCCACAAGAATTCTGGCTAGAAGAAATACTCATGGGAATAGGAAACACGGTGGGACAGTACGTCAAGACTTCAGAAGCCACAAGATTAAGAAAGTACACTTCATATGCCCATATCTGCATCTACATGGACATATCAAAAGCCTTGCCGGGATCCATTACACTGGAATACCAGGATGATGATTGGAGCCAAACCATTGACTATGAACACATACCCTTTCACTGCCGGAAGTGCCATGAGCACGGGCACCTGTTCAGAGATTGTCCCTTGAACGCCACAGCTCCCAAACCCTCGGAAGCCAAGCAGAAAGACGGATACACCAGTGTCACAGGCAGGCGAAAGACTCCCTCAAAAAAGCAAAACTAGAAATCAGCTCCAAAGGGCCCTTCCAAGAACTCTTTTGATGCCCTGAGTCAGCAACTGACAGAGAAGGACGCACAGAACCCACCCCAAGCACTAGTGCAAGAGAAAGGAAAAAGACCTGAAGAGCCATTCGCATCTCATACAAAGGGCACAGCCCATTCCTCATTCTCTGGTAGGGAGGAAGACACCAATATGCTCATGGACGAAATGGATCTGGCAGATATCGACTTAGAAAAACTAGAAGAAGCACTTAACCAAAAAGATTTACAGCACTTACCAGTAGAACAACGCAGGAAAGTGCACAAAGTGTTTACCAATTCTTCTGCAGGATCCACAGCTAGGTTGGGTATTGCGCCAGACCCCAATCACGAGCCCAAAAAACAAACCAAGGAAAAAAAAAGGCGTGGCCGCAAGCCAGCTCAGCAACTCATCAAGGAAGCAGGGCACCTAATGATCAACTCTCGTCAGATACAGAGGCTCTCGGAGGGATACCTCCACCCCCCTCCACCATCTTCATGATGAATATAATCTCTTGGAACATAAGAGGTCTAAATGGGAGGTCCAAGCAACGGACCCTCCGAGAATGTATTAAAACAGAGAGTCCAGATATCCTACTATTGCAAGAAACCAAATGCACAGGCAGGGAGGCAGAAGATATTTTCAGAAACAGCTGGAAAATGGGGGAGTTCTTTTTCCAGGACTCAGTAGGCGCTTTGGGGGGCTTGGCCATTCTCTGGAACCCGCAAACGGTTACTATGTTTCATCCCTTCTCCACCAGAGACACACTAATAGCTCTCTTCAAAGATATCGCCTCCTCAAAGTAAGGAGTGATAACAAATGTTTATGGACCGCAATCCATTCAAGACAAGGAAAGATTTATACAATCCCTCCAGTACATTCAAACACTAATTCAATCGCCGAACTGGGTAATTGGAGGGGACTTCAATATGATCTTAACGCTTGAAGAAAAAGCAGGTGGATCAAAGCGCCTGGAGCAGGACAGTGGACTGTTCATTACCCTAATAGAACAACTAAACTTGGTCGACATAGAAACCCAAAATGGAATTTTTACATGGTCCAATAAGAGAACAGGTCACCATCATGTTGCTTGTAGGCTGGACCGATTTTTAACAATCGAGGCCCTTCTTGAAAATGATCCGGCAGTGGAAGAAAACATTATTCCAAAAACAGGGTCGGATCACTGGCCCATTGTCCTCAGCATGGACCCGGGATCTCCCCCTAGGCCCAAGCCATTCCGTTTTGAAAAGTTCTGGCTCTCCCACCCAGATTTCCATCAGCTAGCCCACACCTGGTGGGCCCAAGCCGAAATAGAGCATGGCACTCACATGTACAAGTTTCAACAACGCCTCAAAAACTTCAAATTGCACCTTAAGCAATGGAACAAATCCACCTTTGGGGACATTTTCCTCAGGAAAAAGGAAATTGAAAGTCAACTGGAAGAGCTCCAGCGAACATTCATAACATGATCCCGTCCACAGGACCTGGCGCTGGAAGAGGATCGTCTAAAGAAGGACCTAGAAACCTGTAGAGAGCAAGAATAAGTCCTATGGAGGCAAAAATCCAAAATACAATGTCTTAAAGAGGGGGAACGCAACACAAAATTCTTTCACAGGGCGATGACACACCGCAGATACATCAATCGCATCTCCCATTTGGAGGATGAACAAGGAGTTAAAATCAGGGAACATGACCAAATAGCGGAAAGGCTCAACTCCTTCTACCTTGATCTCCTCACTGAGAGCAATGTAAACAGGAAGGAGGCTATACAAAAGGTTACCCAGCACATACCACGGCTGATCACTTTGGAGCAGAACACTGCTCTGATGAGACCCGTTACTCAAACAGAGGTAGATTTGGCTGTTAAGGACATGCCCACCGGAAAAGCTTCTGGACCTGATGGTTTTACCACAAATTTCTTTCACCATTGTTGGGACATGATCAAGGAAGATGTTTGGCTAGCAGTGGAAGAATCCAGATCATCAGGACAAGTTCTTTCTGCCTTAAATGCAACCTTCATCACGCTTATCCCCAAAGAGGAAAGGGAAACCAACCCAAAGCAGTTTCGACCTATCTCCTTATGTAACGTGGTTTACAAGATACTTACAAAGGTTATCGCCAATCGCCTTAAACCGCTTCTGCCTTTTATTATCTCTAATGAGCAGATTGGATATGTTGAAGGGAGACAAATCATGGATAGCGTCATTCTTGCTAATGAGCTTATTCACACCTTAAAGACGAGTAAAACGCCAGGTATGCTCATTAAACTTGATCTCTCAAAATCCTTTGACAGGATAAGCTGGCAATATATGAGGTCAGTCCTAGAAGCTTTTGGCCTTTCGACTCAATGGGTTGATTGGATTATCAAGCTCACCTCCACTTCCTTTTTCTCTATCCTTGTTAATGGCTCGCCTTCCCAGCCTTTTCATCTCTCCAGAGGCATTAGGCAAGGCGACCCCCTTTCCCCTTTCCTCTTTGTAATTATGGCGGAAGGCCTAGGGCGATACTTAAAGAAGGCGGTCCTTGAAGGCACGCTTGTTGGGTTGCCAATTCATAATATTCATCCAGCACCCTCGCACAATCAGTTCGTGGATGACACTCTCCTTATGAGCACTCCCACGGTCAAAGAGGCCTCTAAGCTCAACTCAATCCTCTCTGACTTCTCAGATGCGTCAGGCATGCTGCTCAATCTGGACAAATCCAAGCTCTTTTTTTTCAACACGCCAGTCTCGGTCCAGACTCATCTTTCTAGGCTACTGGGCATAGCCAAAAGCTCCCTCCCTTCCACTTACTTAGGAGTTCCCATAACAGGTGAGTCGACGAGATCCATCTCTTGGGACAGCCTGCTCTTATCCATAGCTAACAGGTTGAATAGTTGGACTTTCAGACCCCTGAACCTAGCGGCTAGAGTAGTTCTACTCAAATCAGTACTGCAAGCACTGCCAACTTACCTTTTTACTGCTCTAGCTGCACCCCTCTCGGTCATCAAAGCCATCCGAAGTCTCCAGCGCAACTTCCTTTGGAAGGGGCATCTCAAAAATAAGAAATGGGCACTTGTGGGCTGGGATAAAATTTGTAAACCAAAAAATTTTGGAGGCCTGGGGCTGCGCGACCCAGGGAAAATGAACCAGGTCATGGGTGCCAAGATGTGGTGGAGGTGGTTGCAACATCCACATGAACTCTGGGTGCAGCTCTGCAAACAAAAGTATGCACCAACCATGCAACAGGACCAGCTAATCAGATTCAATGAACAAAGGCAAGGATCCAATATTTGGAACACTGCTTGGCGAAATAGATCCATAATACAGCAGCATGCATTCTGGGAAATAAGAAATGGCGAAAGTGCAATATTCTGGCAGGAATCTTGGCAACAACTACCTCCTCTTGATGAAGAGGAAAGCCTCCAAACTCTCAAGCTCGAACTTCAACAGCAAGGCCTCGAAAAGGTTAAAGACTTTTGGCAACCAACCCAAGCAAGTTTGGATTGGAAACAATGAAAACTAAGTAAAACAAAGCTTCAGATTCAGGAGGATCTTGACCTGCTGTCGTGGTAGGAATGCTTGTCATGCAGGAAAATTCCACTTAAAGAAGGCACGGATTTAATCCGCTGGGGGCACTCCAACTCAGGTACCTTCTCGGTCAAAGAATATTATCACCTCCTCTTGAATCTCCCAAGTCAATCGCCCGAGCCAATCTGGAGTAGGGTCTGGCAACCTTTTTTCTGGCCCAAGATCTCCCTTTTCCTTTGGCTCACGGCACAAAATCGCATCCTCACTTGGGACAACCTCCTTAATAGGGGCTTCACTGACCCTTCCAGATGCCCACTCTGCCTTCAAAGTGAGGAAACCATGGAACATTTACTCAACTTGTGCCATTACAGTCAGCAGATTTGGGATTGGGGAGCCACAGTGATGCGGCGCTCCCAGAGGAATCGTGGTAGTATACAGAACACCCTGGTCAACTGGGAGACAATTTATTTCAACAACCCAATTCTCCAGCGCATTTGGCAGTTTCTCCCGGGCTTTACTCTTTGGGCGATCTGGAAAGAAAGAAACCAGAGGATTTTCAACTCCAATCCGTCCCCCTCTTCCAAAACATGGGATAGAATAAAGCGGTTCATCTGGGAAACTGTTCTCAGCAAGGACTGGACTCCAGAAGATAATCAGTGTAAGATTGAGGAGAAGCCTATTCTTGAGGGCTGGAACCTCTGCAGCTGCATGCAAACTCCAAGAAAGGCCAACAGAATAAAGGTCAGCAGTCCCTCGGCTTGGTCCCCCCCCCCCCTTAGGTTTCATCAAGCTCAACTTTGACGGAGCCTCTAGAGGGAACCCTGGGCCAGCGGGCTATGGTGTTGTTCTACGGAACAATGCAGGCCATATTCTCCACCTGGCGGCGGGTTTTTTGGGCGAAAATACAAATAATGTGGCAGAGCTCACAAGCCTCCTAAGGGGCCTCCAGATCGCAGTCCAACACCAGTATAACTGGCTGATAATTGAAGGCGACTCTCAAGTAATTATTCAACTCGTTTTAAAATTATTCCATGGTAAATCCCCTGGGCAGACTTCCCCCAGTTGGAGACTCTCCGGGCTCCTGGAGGACCTGGGAGAGTTTATCAATCCCAACTTAACTCTCATACCCTCTCACATAAAGCGTGAAGCAAATAAGGTTGCGGACCACTTGGCCAACACAAGAATTGATTCAAAGGTAGATCTCATCCACTGGCAGGCCAACTTTTCTGAAGAAACCTCCCTCTCTTCACAATGCAAAGTCCTTGCTAGCAGAGACTACCCAGCCCCGGATGGGGTGACACGACACACAGGGTCATTGACACCTGGACGAGCACTAAGTGTTGGCTTAACTGCAGCTGGCAGCCACCCACGAACTAGCATTTACAATGGGGGCAGGCCATCGCAGAGTTCACTTGACAGTGAGGCTCCCTCGAGCGATAATTTACTGCTCCTGTGAGTTCAGTCCGATCAATTCAATGGAGGATTCGGAAGGACAGATTGCAATGAAGGCTAGCTATGAGCTACTTTAGGAGTCAGGACGGAGAGAATTTACTATGTCATTTGTTCGTCAATCCTTCACTTCTGCTATGCACTTTGGTGAGGGCTCTCTGTTCGCTGGGAAAACTTGCATGCGAAGAATAGCTTGGGTTTCGCCCCTGTTGTTGCTCTGGTCCAGGACTTTCAGTCTTGCGCTGTGTTGCTGTGGTGTCGGCACTCTCGACCCGGTTTCAATGGCTCGCGAGTGTGCATGGTCTCGTCGGGGCTCGACTTGGGAGGCTCACAGAGCGCAGCACCGAAGAAAGCAGCATTTGGAACATGCTCTCTCTATGGTGTCCTCAATTCTTCGTAGAAGGGCTCGTGAGGAAAGGTGACGGTTGCTCGACTCCATTGTTGAGCGGAAAGCTGGCTGTAGCAGGGATGGTTTCATTTCCAACTTGAGTACTGCGAGGGATGTTGAGCACGAGACTGAGTGGCCCTCCTGCCGTCCATTGGCGACTTGCCATGTATGGAGGTTCCCTGTGCCATGAATTGCCCTGTTCGAACAGTGACTAGAGATGATGAAGTTCCAGGCTGTCTCATCGAAGAAATTCCCTGGCCTTTGCCTCACGCTGAGAAGCCCATGGACAATGAGACTCGAGCGGAGCAGAGACTGGAAGCGACAGGCTTGGAGGAGGACTCGGATTCAGGGAATGCTCCTCGCAGTGGCTCGGGTGGCGAATTGCATGGTTTTCATCTGAGCGACGAACACCTGGCATTGGTCTACGAGCTTCGTAGCCACCTGGTGGACATGGAATTCAGGATGCTCCTCATGAACCAACGCTTAGACATTCTCCTAGGCGTGTTCTCCGATGCTCCAGCTCAGCACAAGTGTCCCTTGTGCATGTAGGAGTTCGTCATTCTAGCGAGGCACAACTGGAATAAGGGTGAAGATGACAGCGCAATGGATAATTAGGTTTTACTATTTCCTAACTTTTGTTTACTGTTTTCCTGTTTCCTGCACTCTTGGACCATTAGCACCTGTCCTGGTTTCCTTCGGGCAGGACAGGTGCTTCTCAATTATATGTATTATTGCTAAAACTGCTATTAGCACCTTAGCTATACTGGTTTCCGGATACCGGCAGTATTTTTTTTTGGTGGTTTATAGCCATAACAATGTACTTTTGTCTAAAGTTCTGTGATTATCTAATATAGAAGGTCCTACCCCCTTTTTTTTACTCAAAAAAAAAAAAAAGATCGGTGTAATTATATTAAATCTCGGTGAAATTATTTAAAAGGGAGATTGATAATTTAGGCTCATTTAACAAAAGAATCTCTAAGAAATTAAATTCCAGGGATAATTAAATCATTACAAGTGTTAGCATAGTTAGAGCGTAGGTGGTGACTTCGAAATTCTAGCTATTGTAAAGTATCGAGGCATATAAATATAAAGGTTTAAAATTTAAATTCCATTCATTTTGAGGACGCAGATTAGACACTAATTAAGGTCTTCCCACTGACAATTTGAAATTCATTAACCACAAGGGAACCGTCACTTGGAAACTAATTAGAAATCGCGCCTTAGAAAATAAATAAAATTTTGAACTATCCAAAATTAAAAACATTGTGGAGCTGACTTTACATGCAAATCGATTGTAGAAAAAAAATTTAAATCCAATCTCTCCGAGTTTGTTGGTTAGATGATAATTAGAAATGAAATTTGAAAAAGAAAAAGGGAAATTCATTAAAAGGGAACCACGCTTCCATTACTCAGAAATTCAAAAATAAAATGCCATCTCAAGAATTAAATCGAATCTTCCTTCACTAACTGTACAAGATGGTCGGGTTGGGTGGTAAATACATTGAAACTTATGTTTACTCACTCTTTTCCCTCACGTTAAAGCTGGGATTTATTATATTAAATTCCTTTATCGACCCCATTCTCTGTCCAAAGTTGTGATAATAAAGGATTTCATAAAAATCAATGTCAATCAAAGGGTAAGGGTTTGGGACTGCCCGCGTTCCAGCCAAGAAGATTGTAGGCGATAACTCTAGGGAGAAATGCAAAACATCGTTTGACAAAATCACAATAAGATTAAACACAAGGAATAGTTGTTCCGTGTTCGTTTTTCCATGAGCAAATTAGCGACAACCTCCAGCAATAAAAACAAAATGAAGTAAGAAGATCATGACAATAAATAAATCATTCGCGACATAAAATTTGTTGTAAGAACTAAACCATTTGCAATAGTAGAAGATAATCCAATCACAGAAAGGATTAAAATGGCAGCAAGAAATAGAAATGGTTGTTGGGTAAAGAGAGGGACACATATCCCTTGGATTCCCCATGCAGAGAAACGCATTTCAATTAAACGTTGGGTAGAGGAAAGATCCTACAATTATTATGCATGCATAGAAAAGAAGGGCATTTGAATCTAGATATTTAACAACGGAGTGAAAGAAAGTCGATTCGGCTCCTGGATGACTTCTCAGGAACAAACTGATAACTTAAAAGATAAAGGGATGAAGATAAAAACAAAAATCTTCATGCAAATATTCTCCATGGAGAAACAAAGTAATAAAAAAAAACACAATCAAGGAATAAAGAAAATGCAGGAAGGAGATACAAAAGCACAGGAACGTTTTTTAGTCTGGGAATCATTTTGGATGCGTGCAATTAGACAGTAACTCATAAATAAAGGACATTATGGGTAGCAAGGTTTCTTACAGGATGAATCAAGCAACAAGGATATTACGATTACCAATTATGATTTTACCCAAAAAAATATGTTACAATCACCATAGAAACACATGTGCAAGGAAATCTCATAGAAATTAAATCATCATCTAAATACAGTAAAATAAAAAGTGTAAATTAAACCTCATTACAAGTAACAACCTTAATAGGCATACCTTTACTGATGACGACAAGGTGAAGAGGTTCTCCCACATGTTTGCTCCATCCAGATCCCGCTTGCCGACCGATGAGACCTCACCGGTACCTCCCAACCAATGCTAGGGGTACTCTTCTTCCCCCTACGGCCCCCAAGTCAAAAAGGGGCCACACACACAATACCATATAATGATAGTTCCCAGCTTTCCTCTCAAGGTCGAGCTACAACTCCTTACCCGAGCCGGGTATCCGAACTCCCACAAGTGAAAACTCAATCAAGATAAATTTCAAAAATGTAACATTACGCAAGAAAAATGTTTCCATTATCCTCCTTCTCCATCCTTTTTATAGAGTTTCTTAGTCATTAGTTTCCCAAACCCTCATTAGATTCTTTTTTTTTCATTTATTTAATTAGGAAAAGCCTCCCCCGTACACATGTCGCCCAATCCCCTAGTTGCACCAGAAAATAAATGTATTAATTAATTAAATATTCCTATTTCCCTCACCCACCTAAAATAATTCCTAAAAATGCTCCTTGGAATCCCAATATTCCCTTACAATTCTTAAATGACTTACGCCTTACTTAATTCCTAGTTGAGTTCATAAATAGAAAGTCCCAAAGTCTAGATTCCTTACTAAGTTGGACATTCCCTTTTTTGTTTAAGTTTCCCCTTTTCTTTAAGTTTATTTTTCTTTTAAGTTTCCCCCTTTTTCCTTTTTACCTAAAAATCAATTTAGCAAATGTAGATAAAAGAACCCATTTACCCTTTTAATAATTTAGTCCTCCATTATAATTTTTACTTTAATAATTAAAGTTTGAATTTCTTACCCCCCTTCTTGTCACATGTTTATTTAGTTTTTATTTATTCACATGTTCTACTTGGACCTAGGTTTTAATTTCACTAGGCTGGGAGACAATTTTTAAGGGAAATTTTAGTTATTAAACTTCACTCATACCATCATCTATTTTAAGGCCTACCAGGTCCTAAGGAGGCATAGTTTCCTAGGCACTAGGTTTATTAACTTACCATGGTTAAAATCACGATGTGCCTTTCAAGACGCACTAAGTTCTCCAAGGGTGCCACTCACCCCTTTATATTTTATTTGTGTGATGTGCCCTTCAAGATGCACTACGTGCTCCAAGGGTGTCATTCGCCTCTTTTTGTTTTATTTGCATGACGTTCCCTTCAAGACACACTACATGCTCCAAGGGTGCCACTCACCTCTTGACTGAATGTGGTAGAGGTCAAACCCCTAGAGTCAATACTCTATCAATTAATATTGTGGGAGAATAAGGGCCTCTAAGGAATAAGGACCCTACCTTATTGCACGCCCCTTAGAATCATCGTGAGATATTGTCATAGACTTCCCTCACAACATTGTGGGTCTTCTCTAACTAGGTAATCATTAACCTACAATTTGAGCCACCACGAGAGTGCTAGTAGGTTGTGGCAGGGATACTGCCACACCTCTCCCTCGACGTCTCTGGTTGTTGTGCATGAACCCTTTACTCCAAATGTGAGCCTGGTCGACAATATATCGTTAGTTTGCATCCATCAACGAATCATGTCAACAATAAAAATCAACATCATAATATCTAATCATATGTACATATGTCACATCAACAACATTCAAACCCTAACAATCCATTCCCTGACTCGATTGAGAGTCCCAGGAGTTTCCTCGATGCCTCGACATCCTCAACGTACAGAGTCCTTCACACTCAAGAGAACCCAGTCAATAGCACCTGTCGATGTAAACACAAAAAAATAACATAACATCAAATCCACAATGTGTCATAATCATAATCAAAACAACCAATAGTATAATGATCCGGATCACTTGCACGCAAGTGTCCTCAAAGATTAAGTCTGCTTAGTGCGCACAAGAGTGCATTTTTACGTACACCCCCTCTTGTTTTAAACTTTGTCCCAAAGTTTCATAGTATGTAAGTACTGAAATAAAGTGTATCACAATATCATACGAATAACTATCAAACAAAAATGGAAACTGCTGACACATATCATATGCATCCTCCCATGTTGTCGAGTGTGTACTATAGTTGTCCCACTGGACCTTGACCCGATATATTGTTTGACATTGTAGTTGTCGAATGCGATAGTATATGATTTGTATTGGCTCCGTCATGAGTGCACCCTCATATGATACCTACAAGGAACTCATGTTGATAACATGTGTAGGATCATTATCATAATGTCTCAAAACAAATACGTGAAAAACATCATGCATACGCCTCAAAGAATCAGGCAAGGTTAGTCGAAATGCCACAGTCCACTTCTTTTCCACAATATCGAAGGGTTCAACGAACCTAGGAGAGATTTTAGCACCCTTTCCAAACATGATCGAACTCTTATGCAGTTTCACCCACAAGAAGACTCGATCTCCTTATTCATTACTACGATTGACACGATGCGCATCGACATAACTCTTATGTTGATCCTGGACTTCCTTGATTCTTTGTATTATTGTTTTCATTTGATATTCCATTTCTTGGATTGTTTCAGGTCCCAACAGGACCCTATCCTCAAGCCTATCCCAACTCAAAGGAATCCGACATGGTCGCCCGTAAAGAAACTCAAAAGGCACCATCTTAATAGTGATTTTATAATTGTTGTTGTATGCAAACTCTAACAATGACAAGAAATATTCCCAATGATTTTGTTGGTCCATAGCATACATACAAAACATATCCTCCAAGATTTGGTTTGTTCTTTAGTCTACCTATTTGTATCTGGGTGATATGGGATACTAAAGTTAATTTGGGTTCCCAAGGCTATTATCGGACTAATCGGTAGGTGCGGACACTAACAGATCTCCCTAGATCCACCTGGATCTAGAACAAAACAAGACAGGACATGACTCTTTCCCTAAGTTTTGACCATTGAATTAGCTAGTAGGAAGGAACAAGTAACATACCTTAGTATCGCTTCCTAGGGTCTCTGTTGCTCGCGCTTCACTCCGGTGCTCTCGTGAAGTCAATACCAAGACAACACAAACCAACCAAAGTGAATATAGAAAAATATATTCAACTGTCAACGTATGTGTATGATCAAGGAATTACACAATAAAGTGAGAATAGCTTTATGGGAAAGAGAAATACCACTGTAATTGAAAGTAAAGATTACAACCTGATAGCCTTGATGTCACAAGCTTCCTTTCGATGGCTCTTGCCTCCAACACACACACTTGCTCAATCCTTGCATGAAGAAGGTCCAATCCTCTTGATAGACTTGCTATAGTCTCCAAGCTGCTGTTCAAGCTAAGTCCTTCACATGATTCTTTCACCAATTCTCTAATGAATCTTGCTTAACCTTTTCCATGATAATTCCATCAATATATAGGAGAGAATGAGATAGTTACTTGGATAAGAATAATCCGACAATATCAGGGAATCCAGTATAAGGATAACCATTCGAATTCCAACCCATTCTTCTAGAAGATTCCCTTCTAGAACCATCGAGAATTCATCTTTTTCCATGGTTTAGGACGAGTTTGCACCCTAGCTATTCAGCACAGTGTGAGAAGTTCGCACCCTGGCTTAAGGCATCCACCCTAATATATTAGCAGCCTGCGAACCCTCTTCAAAAATGAGTTTTCTGGGAAGAGATGAAAGTAAATTTTCTCAGGAGAAAGTTCTTATGAAGAGCCTGAGTACACCATCATTAATACACCATCATGATGACCAAAATCATGGGTAACAGAATGCCCCCCAAAGTATGAGGCTGGAATCAGTGACAGCCGAAAGACTTTGTAAGCTGCATGTGTGTGTCGGAAACCAGGAGCACACCTAATCGGAAACCTACAAACAACCAAGCATCTGCAAAATATCATATATATCAATTCTAAGGTAGGCATTCCCATACTCAGATCACAGACGGATGACAATTGTAGACATGGGTCATGACCACCAATCATACACTATGGATCCATGTCGTCAAAATATAGCATAACCACTAGGAATACACTGTGGATCTATGCAAAAAAATTGAAATTGAGATGACATAGCCACAAGACATACACAATGGATCTATGTGTCACAGATTATACATTCTCCATTGCAACCTGGACAAAGAGATGATATCCAAGGTCTTCAATCTCGTCACCCAAAGTACGAATCTAACCATGTGATTACATGTGTTGAAGTCAAACATGGCAGAAACCACTTGATTAGCGGTCATTGATGAAACTGTTAACAAGTGCGACGGAAACCACCATTGATGTCAATGAATCCCAAGGTACTCTAGTACAATCCATCGAGTGTGAATGAATGAGTTGAAGTCGAACATCTGATGGAATCTTTTGATTAGGGGTCAATGATGTAAACCCACTGTCGAAAGCGAGGAAACCTGCCATTGAGGCATGCAAGCTCCAAGGTACCAAAGAATTTCTAAGTCTTGATTCTAGATAATGAGCTGAAGTCGATAGAAAAAAACTCATCACAGGAGGGACTTGATGTATCCCCCATTAATGACACGAAATGAGTAACATATTTTGAAGGTGAAACAGAGTATGATGCAGGTTGAACTGGACACAGGGAAGGCCAACACGGAGAGAATGGACAACTGCAGATGGCCGACTCAATAGAGGTTTCATATGGACTTCTCTCGAACATATGAATGACACGACCAATGATTTGGCAGCATTCACTCAAAGATGACACAGGGAATGAACTTGTAGCAAATCGAATGAGAGACAAATGGATTTCCCAAACCAGCTTCAAATGATGAATAGGGGGTGTCATGTTCAAGAGAGACACTTACTGCCAATCAATACGAATATGAAAACATATCCCTTTCCCAAATTTTCCCCCACCATTTCTGGCGAGTACCTCTTTATTTTTACGTAAGCTTGAGGAGGATAATATATGCCTTTTGATATAAGCTTATCCTTTGGATAAGTCCTTCGGAGTATGTTTAACAAACCCTAAGAAGGAGTGGTTCGTTCCCATTACAGGTCTGTCAATGTTTGTTTAACGAGTCCAGAGATAGAAAACTCGAAGGTTTTTCATGATTATAGAGTCTGGAAAAACACTTAAAAGAGAACTCTCTCAGTTCCTTTTTCGTAAAATAGTCTGATGAGACCAAAAAAGAGATAAATTATCACTCACCAGACGCTTTCTTTAGATACTTTATCGAGCGTGAAAATAGCAAGGTCGCTCGGCTATCTTTTCATGTTTAGAGAGTCTGAAAAGAGCTTAAATATGACTCTAGGGGGGTTCCTTTTTCGTATAACCTTGTTGAGCCAAAAAAAGTGATAAAAGTATGCTCAATCGCGTTCTCATGTATTTTCGAGTGCGAGAACGAACAAAGACCACACTTGAGGTTTTATACAAAAACCATAAAAAAAAAATCAAAACATGGGATGGAAAAAGAAAAATTATGTCCACATCCCAGCACATGACCATCAAAGTCATTACGCCTGCAAAAGTTACACTCAAAAGGGCATTAGGAATTAGGGTTTAATAAATAAATAATTGCTAAAAAACCAAATAACATGGTAAAAGTAAATATAAAGGAGTAAAACTCTTTTTACCATACCATTTTCACCTTTCACTATTTGAGCCCAGAAATCCCTCTTTTACCCTCAAATTTCAGTGTCAGATTGCGGGAGTTACGAGCGTCCATTCGTCGAGCCATCAGCGATAGTGAGGTAGGCTCTTTGTCCTTTACTCTTTCATGGTTTAATTTTTCATTTTCATTGGTTAAAAATTCATTTTTGAGTTGGTTTTGTGAGCTCTACTTGCGCTCAGCCATTCTCGCAGGTGGGCTACACGAGACCTGCGAGAATGGCTCATTCTCGTAGGTGAGCCCACAGTAGCCTGAGAGGTTCTCGCACTGTGCCCAAAGGGAACCTACGAGAACCGCAAAGAACAATGTTTTTTTTAAGTTTTACTCAATGGAAAAGAACCAAATCATGAATAGAGTTGCTAATCCTCTTTTTTTGCTTCTTATGCAGGTAATTGGCTATCAAAATGGTTCTTGAATGGCGTGAAAGGGAGCACGAAGAAGACAATTCTATTTCCATAAATCATCCACCCACTATTGTTGCTTTGAGAAACCGTGGCCTTCTGAAGTACTTTCGTATGCCGGGCATGAGGGCCCAAGTCAGGTCATTAGAGTACCTTGTGCGTATGTGGGATCCTGATCAGTAGGTATTTCATGTGGGGGTTCACACACTGTCCTTAGATATTGAGGAAATTTACTTTTTGACTGGACTATCATGGCATGGGCACTACGTGAGCCTGACTGGTAGCAGAGGTGGTGGGTTTCCCATGAGTGAGTACTGTCGCATACACTATGTTCCCGAGGTAGAGAGGAATAAGGGAAAAGTAGCTATTTGGGGGGTATAGGATTTGACCCTCCATACTATCTTGTTCACCATAGTTCGGATGGCGGGGAGCTCCACTCCTGACATGGTGCTACAAAGTTACTTCCAGTATGCTATAGAGTGTACTCAACTTCGGGTTTTTAACTGGGCAGATGCAGTGCTTTGTAGCATAAAAAGGAAGTTGACCAAATGCAAAAGAGGCAACCTAAAGTAATTTGGGTACGGATATTTGTTAGTGTCCTTCTTCCTTGAGAGGGTTACATTACTGAGGCTGCAGGTGGAGTGGAATTTACCATCTCCCAGGGATCCAAGAATGCTGAGATGGTGTCAGCTCATGGCCCGACTCGTAGTTGGACCGATCATCAAGTATGATGATACCTTCTTCGACTCGATGCAACCACAGATGTTGACGGTTAACGATTACGCTTATGTAAAGTTGGATTTTCGAGGAGATACAGACTTAGTACTGCCAGAGGATGCTCAGTGGCGGAAAATTGGTAAGAAATACACAATTTTTTTCTTTTTAAATGTTTTTGTGAATTTTAATCATATTCAAATGTTTTTATATTTTTCGTCCAAAAACTAAATACAAAATTCGTTTTTGATGACACAGATGTTGGACCTTACTGACCTCCTGGTACTTCTCCCATTCAGCGGTGAGCAGAGGTAGCACCAGCGCCACAATATGTCAAGGATTATCAAGTAGTGGAAAAAAACTTAGATGGCTTGACCATAGATATTCCAGACATGCGTCTTGAAGAAGTTCCACGATGCGATCAACGTCATATAGTAGGAGTGTCAGGGTCAATGAGTCGACTGCTCCATCGAGTTTCTTGGGAAGTCATGTGTTACCGTGAACGTAATCCATGACATCACTTTGTAGAAGCTATGAGCTTCAGATTTTGACATTTTGGTCTTCGGACAAAACTTTTTTGTAAAAAACTCTTTTGATCATTATATATACAGACGGCTTCTACCGGTTAATCATGAGTTGTGTGAATATTGATGTGATTGATTTATAAATGATTCAAATGTCTATCTAATACATAGTTAGCCAATGCATTTGTTAATGTATTTAGACATATAGGAATATGTTGATATTCAATGTAAACAAAATAACGTTCCAAGAGGCGAATTCGCAAATACACCCGTAACAAAGTAGGACTTTGAATAGTATAGAAATTACTTAACTGTAGTACTACAAGCTGCAAATCGAGTCGCACAACCAAATGACAGATTTCGAGCGAGATAGCATCAATCAATAATTCAATAACGACACTATACTCTGCAATGTTGTTGGTCGCACGGCCAAGACACACACCTCGTAAGGAGACAAGTTCGTTTGTAGGGGCGTAAATTGCCCATGCAGCGGAAGCAAGGTTCTGAGTACGACGGCTAGCGCCATCAACGAAGCCAATGTAGGGTAGCGAAGACTCTGACATCTGGAAATCAAACACAATGTCACATAAGGGTAGAAACCAGATAACGACAAAAGCAAGCTATAGTAACACACAAGAAGTATGATACAATAAAAATACAAGTACTCGTGCACAAATGATTTTATGCATAGTACTTATTCAAGTACAACCCATTCCTGGGTTCACTCAGAGGGATACCATCGGAATCTACTAACTCATAAGCTCCCTTTTCCAAAACTCGTCGAATGATATAAGGACCTCGCCACATGGCTTCAAATTTCCCAGCTCCTAACATATCTCGATCTTGTTCATAGAGAAGAACAAGATCACCTTCGGAGAAAATGCGAGGCTTGACATGTTTGTCATCTTGGGCCTTGACATGCTTTTTCTGAGCTTCTATGACTAGAGTGGCATCGCGTCGAGTTTCGTCTATTTGCATAAGATACAATATACATTCTTCCTCAGCAGAAGTGTTTGGTAGGAGTTCAACAGCTAGTTTTAAAGAGGGTATCTTGCATTCAATCGGGAAAATGGCTTCTACACCATAGACTAACCGGAAAGGTGTAAACCCAGTAGCAGACTTGACAGATGTCTGATACGCCCACAATGCCAAAAACAACATTGTGTGCCAACTTGTTTTATGAATCCCTACCATTCGTCAAAGCATAGTTATGAGAACTTTGTTAATCACTTCGACTTGGCCGTTGGCTTGTGGGTAATAGGGAGTTGAGTTATCATGGCGAAGACCCAACTTTTCAGTAAGTTTGGACATCATGAAGTTTCTAAAGTGGCTACCGTCATCAGTGATGATATCCTGGGGAACACCAAAATTAGCTATGACATGATTAAAAATGAATAATGTTGCGGTCTTTCTAGTGTTGTCAAATTTCGGCATCGCCTCGGCCCATTTCGTAAAGTAATTGATGGCTAAAATAATGTAACCATGCCCCCCGGCCGAGTGAGGGTGAAATGTCATGAAATCGATGCCCCATTTCGCAAAGGGACCAACTGAGACCACAGGGTGAAGAGGAGTAGGATGTGACCATATTTTCTAATTATAGGTCTGGCAAGCATGGCATTTTTGAACGGCGATGATGCAGTTGTTAAACAAAGAAGGCCAAAAATACCCTGCTCGTAATATCTTCTGCGCAGTAGCATACCTAAACATATGACTGCCACATTCTCCAGAATGGCAGTCATTCATAGCTTTCTCGGCTTCGTCGAATGTTAGGCAATGTCAAAAAACAGAGTCAATCCCCCGAGGATAAAGAGTATCCCCAAGGATAATGTGTTGACGAGCTTGATATCGTATGCGACGTCGGTCAGTACTAGACAAAGTTGGTCGGAAAGTTTGGGTTTGGAGATATATAATGATATCCCCATACCAAAGATCATCAGTGCTAATAACTAAAAGAGATTCATCGGGTAAGGAATCAGCTGCTACATTTTCCATTGCAGAATGGGGAAAGTCGCATATCAACTCAGCAAAGACTAAGGACTTCTTAGACTTGGTGCATTCAAATTCCAAGTCAAACACTTGGAGTATCACAATCCATTTGGAGTATTTTCCCCCTAACAACTGATGGGTAAGAATGTGTTACATAGGGTTGCAGTGAGAAATCACTGTAGTCTTTCACGAGAGGATATAGTGCTGGAAGAGTTGGACGGCTTGGACGGCAGCCAAGGCCAGTTTCTCGACATGTAAATACTTGATTTCAGTAGGCGTTAGACTTCGAATCAAGTAGTAGATAACATGTTCGTCGTTAGCATCATCCTATTGGATGAGAACCATACCAATGGTGTAATCCGAGGCAGCAAGGTAGAGGAAATAATTGCAACTGTAACCGGGGGGAAAGAGAAGTGGAGCACACGTTAGGGACAATTTCAAAGCTTAAAAATCATTATTGGTAATGGTATCCCAGACAAACTCTAAACTCTTTTTTAAGAGCCGCGTAAATCCACGAGTTATCTTGACATAATTTGGGATAAAACGATGAAGACAGTTTTCTTTCCCCTGCAAACTTTGTAACTGGCGAAGAGTAGAAGGAGGAGGGAGATTAAGGATTGCCTCAACCTTTAAAGGATCCACCCAGATCCCTTGATGCGAAACAATAAAACCTAGAAGGCGGCCAGATTCCACACAGAAAACGCACTTATGAGGATTCAAATGTATACGATAGAATAGACAACGAACGAAAATGGCTCGGAGGTGGGTTGGGTGATCGACTCAGCGCATTGAATGAGTGGGTAAATCATTCAAATATGGTTGAACGATGTGCTTGATATCATGGAAAGCATAAGACATAGTGCGTTGAAAAGTGGCGCCAGCATTCTTGAGACCTAAAGGAAGTTTTCGATAGGCAAAAGTACCCCAAGGACAAATAAAAGCAGTCTTATGTTGATCCTCGGGAACAATGTTGATTTGATTATACCCAGAGAAACCATCCATGAGAGAGAAGATTTCACTTCCGGCGCAATCGTTGACAATCTGATTGACGAAGGGGGTAGGAAAGTTGTCTTTGGGACAAGCTTTGTTGATATCCCTATAATCAACGCATACACGAATGGTGCCTTGTTTCTTGTCAATCGGGACAAGATTGGAAACCCAGTCTGTGAGAGCCACTGGATAAATAAATCCAGCTTTAAGAAGTTTCTCGACTTCGAGCTTGATAGCAATCACTTTACGTGGATGAACTGGACGAAGGCATTGTCGGACGGGTTTAGCATCTGGGTATGTTTTTATCTCATGTATCACAATCTCAGGGTTGATACCCGACATTTCTTCGTAGCTCCAGGAAAAGATGTCACAAAACTCTTTGAAAAGGGATGTGGAGGTAACAATTTCATCAGAAGAACACGAAGCTCCGATATGGACATTTTCAACAATCCCAGGTTTGATGGATATGTCAAGGGGAATAGTGGGAAAGATATTGGTTAAGTTCCCTTCAAAAAACACATCGTGTGCAGACTCAGGAACGGTGGAGATGACCACAACGGTCGACGAGGTCGAAATCCGTTGATAGTTCTCAATGGTATGTTGTCTCCCGATCCTTTTCGTGTCATTTTTACTATAGACAAGATGATCATGTATGTCATGGAAGACACCCCTTGGGATGATGGAAATCATCGTTCCATCCAAGAGCCTAAGTACACCATCATTAATACACCATCATGATGACCAAAATCATGGGTAACAAAGGCCTCTTCGAAATTAGTCCAAAATCGTCATGTAAACATTGATCCTTTATCAGATATAATCCTCTTAGGCATGCCATGCAGCCTCAAAATCTAATTGATGAAAACTCTAGCTATGTTAGGTGATCGATACGTCATACGAACAAGAATAAAATGAGCACTCTTCGTGAGAGTGTCGACTAACACAAAAATCGAGTCATGTCTCCTTACTGTCAATGGAATCCCAAAAATGAAATCCATCGAAATGACCTCCCATTTCAATTTTGAAATAGTGTGTGGTTGTAGTAATCCTGCTAGATGTCTATGTTCATCCTTCACCTGCTGACATTCTAGACAAATTTCCACGTAGTTGACTATGTCTTCCTTCATTCCTTTCCAGAAGAATAAGGATTTAATGTCTTCTCTCATCTTCCTAACTCCAAGATGAGCCATGTACACTGCTCTATGAGCCTCATTTAGGATCAAAATCCTAAACTCCTCATTGGGTGGTATGTAAATTCGAATTTTAAATCTCAATAATCCATCTTTGTCCACAATAAATCCCTCAAATTTTGGTACCATCATTGTGTTTTGTCCTATAAAATCCTTGACCTCTTTGTACTATTCATCGTCGCACTGTAAAGTTAGGATCTTTTCACATAGATTTGTATGAAGAGGCATCACCGAATATATGATTGGTCTCTGAATCAACGCATATGCCACTCTATTCATTATTCCTTTTATGTAAGTAATCTTTAAATCGTACTCGCTAAGTAATTCTGACAAATGTCATTGTTGTGCATTCAAGTGGCTTTGCATAAAAATGTGTTGTAGTCCACAGTGGTCTATTTTTATTTCAAATTTCCATACAATAAGGTAGTTTCTCCAAGTTATCAAGGCATAAACAATGACTAACAACTCCAAATCATCTGTTTCATAGTTCTCCTCATGCCTTCTCAACTTTATCGAGATGTAAGAAATCACTCGACCGTATTGAATCAAGACTCCACCTAAGCCTTCCTTGGTTGTGTCAGTGCATACCAAGAATTTTGTGTCCATGTCAGGGACCTTTAGTATTGGTTATGTCGTCAACAACTCCTTGAGCCTCTGAAATGCCTCTGCGCATTTCTCGGTCCAAACTAACTTCTGGTTCTTCTTCTGCAATTTCCTAATCGTATTTTCTATCTTCGAAAAACCCTTGACGAATCGTCGATAGTATCTTTCTAAACCCATGAAGCTATGCACTTCAGGGACATTCTTCAATGCATGCCATTCCATAATACCCTCTACCTTTGTTGGATCCACAACGATACCTTCATCGGAGATGACATGCCCTAAGTAGTGAATCTTTGATTGATAAAACAAGCATTTAGACAATTTTCCATACCATTTTTTCTCTCGTAGACACTGTAGCACCAAGCACAAGTGCTTGTCATGCTCCTCCATTTTCTGAGAGTAAATCAAAATATCGTCAATGAATACTTGCACGAACCTGTCCAAGAATTCATGGAACACCCCATTCATCAAACTCATAAATAAACCGGGGGCGTTCTTAAGCCCAAATGGTAAAACAATAAACTCATAGTGTCCAAGCAGATGTCATCCTCCTTGATCTATAACTGGTGATACCCATATCTCAATTCGATCTTTGAAAACATAGTCACACCCTTTATCTGATCAAATAGATCATCAATCCTTGGCAACGGATAATGATTCTTGATTGTTTCCTTGTTCAATTGATGATAGTCAATGCAGAGTCTCCATGACCCATCCTTATTTCGTATGAAGATAACAAGCACACCCCACAGTGACACACTTGGACATATAAGTCCTAGTTCCAACAACTCCTTCAATTGCATTCTCAACTCTTGTAACTCTGGGGTCGACATCCGATAAGGCGTTCTTGCTATCGGTTCAGTTCCCAGTTGTAGGTCGATGGTAAATTCCAACTCCCTCTCTCACGACATCCCAGGTAACTCCTCAGGGAAGACGTCTACAAACTCTCTCACCACCAGAAGGTGTTCTAGACCTTCTGATACTCCCTTATTGTTTAAAAAAAGGATCGCATAAAGATTACATCCCTTGTGCATGCTCTTCCCTAGATGGAAGGAAGAGATGAACCTCAGGGAGACTCCTTGGTTCTGACCTACAATCACATGTCTTTGTCCCCCGTCATCGACCAAGCTCAACTATTTCATCGTATAGTCAAGTATCGCATCATGTGATTCCAACCAGTCCATATCGATCATGACATTAGAAGATCCTAAGATTGTGATGTACATGTTGGCCCTTGTGGCAAACTCTCCCAAGTTAAGGCTATAGCCCATCACCTTCCCTCCAACCTTCTGTTTGACTCCTAAAACCATTTTTACAAAGATAAACTCATCATGTTTGACTTCCTTTACCTTAATTCTTTTTAGAGTTTCCCCAAAAATGAAACTCCCTATAGCACCTAGATCAATAAAAATGATAAGGGTCTGGTTAGCGACGATACCTGATGTCTCAAGCACAGTCGACTAGTGCTCTTCCTGACGGTTATTCACCGCTACATGAATCCGATGGGCCTTGCCAAAATCTCCCACGGTACTGGGTTCGGCTGATCTAGATGCTCTGGTCCTCTACAATGTGCAGTCATGCTTGTAATGTGGCTCCCCACATGCCCAACACCCTTTCTTCGATCCATTACTCCTGGTAACTGAAGTGGAAGCTAAAGGCCCAATGGCCTGGAACCCTGGTTTGTTCTGTTGAACAAGCCTAAACTGATGTTGCAGCGGTGGACATTATTTTTGATGTTGTGGTCCTCGGTAAGGAGTCTATTGTTGAGGTGCTAGTCGCCAAGGTTTGGTGAAAGTGGATCCTCTCTCTAAGCTATGACATCCTGGTGAAATTCTCGTCGGTGTCTGATGTTGTTGTGCACCAGATGATGCCTGTCCTACTAGTCTCACTAGAGTCCTACTCTAACCCCCACTGATAAGCTCCTCCTCTGCTATGAGGACCTTCTGGAAAACGTCATGCAAGGTTTGAGTCATCAAAATCCTAAACTTTTCATGAATGTTTCCATTAAGGCCAAAGATGAACCTATTGAACTTAAGTTTCTCGATATTCAGGTGTTGAGCATACCGAAGTAGCTCCATAAAATAGGCCTCGTAATTGGGCACCGTACAACTGCCCTATCGCAAGGCGTTGAACTCGTTGAGCTGACGCTCATTGAATTCCTCAGATAGATACCTCTCTCGAAACCATTCCTCGAACAATTCCCATGACACATCTTCGATGACCATGTTCAATTATGGCAGGAGCATCTTCCACCATAGAAGAGCTCTCCACTTCAGTTGAAATAATGCCATGCGGACCTTCATGTTGGAGGTATAGTCGCGAAGTGAAAAGCACATCTCCATATTTTCCAACCATTCCTCGGTGGTTGCGCCATCTGGGACACCAAAAAACTTAGTAAATTTTAACTTCTCGAGTTTGTGGTAAATACCGACCGGAGCGTGCGGTGGACCCTCAGGGGGTGTCGGCGCCCTGGCCTCATCTTTATCCAAATGGTTGATCAGAGCATTAGACATCTGCTGAAAGGACCTCATCATACCAACCACATCACCCACCTCTATTTTTTCCAGCCCGACAACCTGTTTGTCTCTTGTGGGGTTAGACCCCTCATGTGTGGATGCTACCGGGGGCGTCGCGCCTCCTCCACTGGTACCCCATCGTCTGCCTCTGCGAAGTCCTCTTTACCATGATTACCTGTATGAATACAAATCAATTTAATTAGCAACATCATAATCAATTATCTAATCAACGGAAGTCATAGTGATCCCAAGTCACTCGTCGAACCCACTCTAATACCATATGTAACGACCCCCGTCGTTACGACTACATGCGACACAAAGAAAGTGCAATTTTTTATTTTTTTTTAAGAAAGGAAGTAACAACGACAACAATTAATCAACACAACTTGACAATGAACACAACCTACACAATTCAGGAAAAAAACAACAATGGCCCAACACACTAGCACATCATGCAACTAGAAGAAACATGTGACAATCAATTAGACAAAATAAAAATGACTACTCATCATTCCTACCCTGCAAGGGTAGGACCTCCAGGACACATAAGAAATTCTCAAGCCTAGGTTCCCATCGATTTTAACCAATTAAGGTCTCAAGGTTGGTGACTATTATAAGGAACAAGGAGGTGTCTACATCCCACTCGACACATGCAAGACCATGCCTACTAAGCTGAAAGACAACATCAATCAACCAACCACAACAGCTTCGACAACCAGTAACTATAACCCTCTTGGTGAGTGAGAGAAAACAAAATGAGGTTACAACACCAACACAACTTTACTTACAAAAACAACAACATCCACAATGGGAGGCACATGACCCGAAGCCAGGGTTCCTATGCGCTCATCAATCAATGAGCGCAATGATCCAATCATGAGGTATCACATCGCTACATTGTGAAAAGAGAATTAGGGACCCAAGCATAAACAAATAAATCTAATCCCTTAACCAAATGTAAAATCAAATGTGCCTAAAATCCAACTTGCATTGTCATACAATATGTGACATCGTTAGATGAAGGCACTCTAAACAATAAGGAAAAAATGGATGTAGTTCATTAGAAATTATCATCATATGGACTAGGTCACAACATAAGTAACCAATCACCATCTAAAAGTAAAAGCACCTAACCATCCTCAAGGAACATTATAATTTCCAATCAAGGGTTTAAAATTTTAGTAAACTCATCTATAATCTTGTACTTATTCGGTTCTGCAGCCCTACCATGAAAACAACTTGAGTTGCAAATCTATTTAAAGTCCAGGCGCGCTATTTAATCATTCATTCATTAAATAGAATATGCGGCGAGAGGAGTGATATACCTTCTGGGTCCTTTATTTAATCACACGAACATCATGTCCAGGCAAACAATAACTACAATCATAAAACTTGACAATATAAAAAGAAACGACTAATAACACTACACTAGTAATACATCCATCTATCTCCTGCAATCATTAGTTTGCCCTCCAATAGAACCTTTTTCATTACGCCAATAATTTCCTACATCATGTTAATTCCTAGTTTAAGGCTACATAAAGAATTAACACTATTAAATCGAATAACATTAACAAGTAGATAACCCTTCCTTCAGTCATTCATGTGGTCGTTAGCTAGGATGTTTCTCATCAATTCCATCCATTATTAATTAAGTAACCCATACCTCCAATAAAAGTTCACTAGGCTATTAGAAATTTATAATAATAATTATTAGCTTATATCGCCATTGTACAATAGAGACATAGAATTCATCAACAATGAAATAAACATTTTTTAGAAACCCAATTAAACAAGTAGAGAAAAATTGCACAGATTATAAGATGCATTTTAGAACTTAAAAAAAAGAACTGTCTACTAATGTCAGAACAATTAGACAAGAATGAGTTGTGATTCTATGATTACCTAGAATAGAGGGTAATCATGACATCGGTAATAATAAATAGGTATCTCTTAATTATTAAAAGATTACTTTAATTATAATAAATCTCGGTGAAATTAGTTAAAAAAGATATTGATATTTTAGGCTCATTTAAGAGAAGAATCTCTGAGAAATTCAAATTCCAGGGAGAATTATATCATTACAAGTGTTAGCATAGTTAGAGCATAGGCGGCGACTCTAAAATTGTGGCTGATGTAAAGTATCGAGGCAGATAGATATAAAGGTTTAAAATTTAAATTCCATTCATTCTGAGGATGCGGATTAGACACTAATTAGGCCTTCCCATTGATAATTTTAAATTCATTAACCACAAGGGAACCGTCACTTAGCAACTAATCATAAATCGCACCTTAAAAAATAAATAAAATTTTCAACTGTCCAAAATTAAAATCATCGTGGAGCAGAATTTATATGAAAATCGATTGTAGACAAAAATTTAAAATCCAATCACTCCAAGTTTGTTGGTTAGATGATAATTAGAAATTCAATTTGTCAGAGAAAAATTGAAATTCATTAAAAGAGAACCATGCCGCCATTACTCATAAATTCAAAAATAAAATGCCAGCTCAAGAATTAAATTGAATCTTCCTTCATCGACTATACAGGATAGTCTGGATGGGTGCGAAATATGTTTAAACTTATGTTTACTCACTCTTTTCCCTCACATTAAAACTGGGCTTTCTTATATTAAATTCTTGTATCGACCTGATTCTCTTTCCAAAGTTGTGATAATAAAGACTGCCATAAAAATCAATGCCAATCAAAGGGTAAGGGTTTAGGACTGCGCGCGTTCCAACCAAGAAGAATGTAGGTGATAAATCTATGGAGAAACACAAAACGTCATTCGACAAAATCAAAATAATATTAAATGTAAGGAATAGCTGTGTTAACTCCCAAAATAGCACCATCATTTTGGTTGGGTTTTACGGTGGATAGCATGGCTATTGATAGTTTCCTCAATTCATTGTTGAGTTTTTTAGCTGCAAAATTTTAGATTTTGGTTTGACTTAAAAATAATTTGGATTGTAAAGTCTTCTTTTTTCAAAATCGTCATTTTTTACTTTCCACAGCTAACTTGGTTTCAAAGGTTCATTGTGCGCTGTGGAAAGTGCCCACT
>ML779562.1:399910-415151 GCA_009831015.1 Picea engelmannii
ATCACCCTCATTTTGAGGATTTATCTCTACATTTGTGTAAATTAGTTTTCTTTACTATTTTTAGCAAAACAGATCCATATTTTTAGGATCTGAGAACAGCTTGTAAAAGCTATAAAGCTACATTCTGAAGACTAAGCCAAGTTTAGTTTTTGGGATACAAAATATCAT
Organism: Picea engelmannii; assembly: GCA_009831015.1. Classification (NCBI taxonomy): domain Eukaryota; kingdom Viridiplantae; phylum Streptophyta; class Pinopsida; order Pinales; family Pinaceae; genus Picea; species Picea engelmannii. The sequence goes on from ML779562.1 coordinate 400,079, forward strand.
ATGTAACAGGCCCATTGATGCTAATTCTAAATCACAGTTTTCTTTCTCTTTTGATATCAGTTTTCCACCTTGTTTCTGTACTTTTATCTGAGTTGTCTAGCCTTGAATGACTGTTATCTCATTGTTTGGCTCATAGCTTGATAAATAGTTTCTTCATTGCTTATTAGACCCTACATTGTGTACTGGTTTATGAGCAATTTATTCTTCACCCACTTAAGTTTATTTACTGATTATCAATCCATGAGAGCACTGGTTCATTTGTTTATCATCTTGACTGTCTGAATACCATGTTTGAATTGAGTTATCCCACTGATCAGTCTACACAAAACACAAAAAACATTTTTACTTGAAGTTACCAAGCACCTTTGGTCTACAACCACAAAGGGTTTCTTGGAGTGATAACAAGCTGGTCTGGGCTCATTCAACCACAAGAAAATTGGCGACAACCTCCAGGAAGAAAAATAAAATGCAGTAAGAAGATTGCATCAAGAAATAAATCATTCGTAGCATAAAATTTGTTGTAAGAAATAAACCATTTGCAGGAGTAGAAGATAAGAAAATCACAACAAGGATTAAAATTGTAGCAAGAAATAGAAATGGTTTATGGGTAAAGAGAGGGACGCAGATCCCTTGGCTTCCCACACAGAGAAACTCGTTGCAATTAAACACTGGGCAGAGGAAATATCCTACAATTATTATCCATGCACAGAAAATTAGGGCATTTGAATCTAAATCATTAACATCGGAGTGAAAGACAGTCAATTCGGCTCATGGCCAAATTCTCAGGCACAGACTAATAACTTAAAGGATAAAGGGGCAGAAGATAAAAACATAAATTTTCATCCAGATTTTCTCCGTGGAGAAACAAAATAATGAAAAAAAAAATGCAATCAAGGAATAAAGAAAACGCAGGTAGGAGATACAAAAGCACAGGCAATGTTTTGAGTCTGGGGGTCATTCTGGCCACGCACAATTAGAAAGTAACTCAGGAATAAAATACCCTGTGGGTAGCAAGGTTTCTTACAGGATGAATCAAGCAACAAGGAGATTACAATTACCAATTATGATTTAACCCAAAAAATATGTTACAATCACTGTAGAAACACTTGTGCAAGGAAAGATCATGGCAATTAAATCGTCATCTAAATACAGTAAAATAAACTAGTGTAAATTAAACCTTATTACAAGTAAAAAACTTAACAGGTGTACATTTACCGACAACAACAAGGAGAATAGGTTCTCCCATGCGTTCACTCCATCCAAATCATGCTTGTCGACCAATGAAACCTCATCGATACCTCCCATCCAATGCTAGTGGTAATCTTCTTCCCCCTGATCTCCCCGAGCCGTAAAGGGGCCATTCACACAATACCAGAGAATGCTAGCACCCAGATCACCTTGCAAGATCGAGCTACCACTCTTTACTCAAGCTGGGTATCCCAACTCCCACAAGTGAAAACTCATTCAAGATAAATTTCGACAACGTAACGTTACGCAAGACAAATGTGTCCATACTCCTCCTCTTCCATCCATTTAATAGATTTTCTTAGTCATTAGTTTCTCAAACCCTCATTAGATTTATTATTTTCATTTATTTGATTAGGAAAAACCTCCCCCGTACACATGTTGCTCGATCCCCTAGTTGCACCAGAAAATCAATTTATTTATTAATTAAATATTCCTATTTCCATCACCCACCTAAAAGCATTCCTAAAAATGCTCCTTGGTGTCCCAATATTCCCTTACAATTCTTAAATGACTTATGCCTTACTTAATTCCAAGTTGAGTTCATAAATATAAAGTCCCAAAGCCTAGATTCCTTACTTAGTTGGACATTCCCCTTTTTCTTTAAGTTTCTCCTTTTCTTTAAGTTTCCTTTTCTTTTAAGTTTCCCCCTTTTTCCCTTTTAACTAAAAATCAATTTAGCAAGCGTAGATAAAAGAAACCATTTACCCTTTTAATAATTTAGTCCTCCATTATAATTTTTACGTTATAATCAAAGTTTGAATTTATTACCCCCCTTCTTGTTACATGTTTATTTAGTTTTTCTTTATCCACATGTTCTACTTAGAACTAGGTTTTAATTTCACTAAGTTGGGCGACAATTTTTAAGGGAAATTTTTCTTATTAAAATTCACTCATACCATCATCTATTTTAAGGCTGACAAGGTCCTAAGGAGGCATAGTTTTCTAGGCAGTAGGTTTATTAACTTACCACAGTAAAAATCGCGACGTGTCCTTCAGGACACACTACGTGCTCTAAGGGTGCCACTCGCCTCTTTCCATTTTATTTGCATGATGTGCCCTTCAAGACGCACTACATGCTCCAAGGGTGCAACTCAGCTCTTTCTGTTTTATTTGTGCGACATGCCCTTCAAGACGCACTACGTGCTCCAAGGGTGCCACTCACCTCTTGACTAAATTTGGTAGATGTCAAACCCTTGGAGTCAATACTTCGTCAGGTGATATTGTGGAATACTAAGGGCCTCTAAGGAATAAGGCCCCTTCCTGATTGAGCACCCCTTAGAATCATCGTGAGCGAATGTCACAATCTTCCCTCACGGCATCATGGGTCTTCTCAAACTAGGTAATCGTTAACCTACAGTTTGAGCCACAACGAGAGTGATAGTAGGGTGTGGTAAGGTTTCTTCCACACCTCTCCCTCAATGTCTCTGGTTGTTGTGCATGACCCATTTACCCCAAATGTGAGTCTGGTCGGCAAGCTATTGTTAGCCTGCATCCATCAACGAATCATGTCAAAAATAACAATCAACATCATAATATCTAACCATATGTACATATGTCACATCAAAAACATTCAAACCCTAACAATCCACTCCCTGACTCGATCCAGAGTCCCAAGAGTTTCGACGATGCCTCGGCATCCTCAACATCCAGAGTCTTTCACACTCAAGAGAACCCAATCAAAAACACATGTCGATGTAAATACAACAAAAATAGCATAACATCAAATCCACAATGTCTCAAAATCATAATAAAAACATCGAATAGTATAAAGACCCAGATCACTTGCACGCAAGTGTCCTCAAAGAATAATTCCGCTCAGTGCGTTCAAGAGCAGGATGTTACAAATATCATTCTACAAATAAAAATAAAAGGTCATTTGCTAAGGCTTGGTTTGCTACATTTAGATTTTCATTTTTTTAATTGAATTTTGATTATATTGAGAATTCAAGGTAGTTTATGATTAACATCCTAATTAAAAAAATTAAAGACATCCTAAAAAGTATCAATTTTAATTATGAAATTGTGAATTTCGATTCCAAAAGTGTTTATATATTAAATTTGTTTGTAATGTGCATTTAGATTTCAATATCTTGAAGCAAATCAAACAAAATTGAAATTATGAGCTACTTGAAAAATGTGTATGATGTTACCTAACACACATTTTAAACTTAGTTTTCATTAAGTTTGATTGAAAACACTTAGGTTGAAAAAGAATGTGAATTGTGAAATCATATCAAAGTTGGAAGTTTAATCAATGTAGATCTTGTATTGTGGATGGTGCATTGCTATCCCTACAAATGTTTTAATAGAAAGTTATTCGGTGATATTGAACAACACTCATAGGTGTCATATTAATAGCACTAGTGAATAATTCCAATGTGCAAAGGATTGATAATCCATCAACCCTTTTCTACCATTTTCGGTACATAAGCAATTTATATCAATACAAATTTTAATGAAAACCGCTTACTTATATTAAAGTATATTTTAATTTTACATATTAAAAAAGGTTAGATCATGTTTTTATTTCAATTTTTATTTCAAAGTATATTTTTATTTCACATTTTCTTGAATAAATATATTGAAAGATAGAAAAGAAACCAAGGACAAAAATAACCATTTTAGTGTTGGACTGTCATTTCATTGTGAATTTTCAGTAAAGAAACCAAGGATGAACATAACCATTTTAGTTCTGGACTTTCATTTCATTGTGAATTTTCAATTTTGAGTTTAGAGTTTTTACCAAATTTTGGATTGATAGGATTCTACGCCCTATCAAAATAAAGAAGGGGCCTAGATTGATGTGATGATAAATATGATTAAATTTACAAAATCATTGTTAAATTCAATTGATTATCACTTGAATGGAATGGAATACAATCCACATCACCCAATGAAAACTGGATTTTACCTTGGTAGTCTAATACTAATTTTTCATCACGATGGACTCTAACTTTATTTTTATGTTTTCACTCTCATAAGAAGCTCACACATATTTTTAATATACGATATTTGTTTTTGTTTTTTCCATTCTAATATTATTAATAGGAGGAAATTGAGAAGTTTGAAACCTAACTTGAGAAATCCTCTAGCTCTAAACCCTCATCTTTGAGTGTTGTTTGGGGTAAGGGGATCCAAAGTGGGAAACTATAATTTGATGATTTGGTTGACTCTTTTAAACCATATTTGCAAATAGAAAAAAAATGAAATTATAAGTTGTAGAAATTATAATTTGATGATCACCCAGATGGGGTGACACTTGGAAAGAGGAGGGGAACAGGTGGAAGGCATAGTTGATGGGGGGATTCAATTCCCCAAGCCACCACCCCCGAAGCAATTAACTCCCCATGGTGTTCACCATAAGGGACATTAACTCAGTTCACCTGCAGGAGCTCTCGAAGGAGTGATCCAGCCATACCACTAGTACTAGACCCCTGAACCAGTCCTGTCAGCTTTCAATGGAGATGGGAGGGGCTTCAATGGCTCCCAGTGACATTAAAAATGACCAAGGCACATATTATTACCTAATGTTTGCAAGATACCACCTTTGCTCAGTGCTTCTCATCCTCTTTTCCTACCTCTTGTGTGACCTCCGTAACTCCCCCAACCATATTCACCCTCACTCTCTAGTTCTCACCATGCCCTGAGATAGAGCCAAGCCTAGGCATTCCACGAGGAACAAGAATGCCTATACCCATGAAAATCGGCTCACAGCCTCTCAAGGAGCCCTGATTTCCCATTTTATCCATGCCCATAGACCCTCTAGCAACGCTCAGTCCACCCTTCGCATTGCAAAAGTGGAAAACCCACCTACCTTGCCCCAAAATCAAAATCAGTCTCACCTTCTCATTCCCAAAATGGAGTCCCCATCCCTCACTGGGAACTCTCCTCCTCCACCCCAGCCCTCACTAGCTATCCTCAACACAGTCAAGGATGAGGAACTTCCCTCTCTTCAACATCTGGGCACAAAGTTGGATGATGTTGAGCCACCCTCATCTCCACAACCAGGCCCGATCCTGGTGAAAATGAAAGGGTATCCCCCCAAGGCAAGCCTCCCAAGCCCTTCTACCTCGCATGAATTTCATCCTCGCTCGTGGGAAGGAGGTTTCATTGTGGAGGAGGAAATCCCCCCAAGTTGGAAACTAATAGGAGATGGGGAGAACCCAATTATAGCGGAAGACACAGGAAAGGATGATGGTGAGGAAGGCTCGCACCACACCTATCATCTAGAAACAAATCATTTGGAGCTTCTCTTGGACATTCGACAACAACAAGATGAGAAGGTGCATGGCCAAAGGACCATCCACCAACGACTGGATCTGTTGTTTGAATCGCTCTCAGACTGTAATGATCTCAAGACAAATTCTATCTTGGAATCACTAACTACTATTGATCTATTGATGTCCAGGTATTTATTGAGTTATTAAGTGCATACAAGATTCATTAACACATGAAGATCACAATATATTCAAGATGTAGAAGCACAAGAAAAGATCTGACCTTTTTATTATGAGTAATGTAAGATCAATACAATAGATGGCCGATCTGGCATAAACCTCAGATGGTCGTACAAGCAATAGATATGAGTTGCTACAAAATGCTCCCGAAAATAAAAAATAAGCCTCCAAAGGTTGGATATACAATGAAGACTGAATCAAGTAGATCTGAGCTGTACTAATGCTCAACCTCCAAGCTAGAAAGTAACACACCCTACTAGAATGATGAAACCCTCAATATTTCGGCCCTGCTACCAAAAGTGTCCAATCATCCCGAGAAATATGCCAAATGATAGATCGGGCAACTGTAAGGACAACCCAGATGTCCAAATTCCCAAATCCACTCTCAAATCCTGTAGATCTGAATTCCTCCACTGAATGGTATGCCCCATTGGATGATTGAAACCCTAGCTGGTTCATCCCTAATGAAGGAGGCCTCCAAATTCTCTGAAACTCTCCAAGAATATAGATCAGACTATGAGAATCTTGTGGGATAAGTTTCAGACTCAAATCTCAAGTAGATCTCCCTAGATCTGAGTTTTACTGAATCACGGGACGTACCCTATGGCTCCAAGACATCCCAATCTGTAGACAAATGTAGAATGATGATAACCCTCCAGAAAATCCCTCAAACTGATGGTCCTGCTCCTACAAACAAAACCCAACTGTCGGAATGACCCCATGCCCTCAGGATAAGCTGGATCGAACCACCCTCTGGATGATGGTGCACCCTTGCTGGAAACATAAGAACAGTATGGCCTGCTACCTTCTGAAGCACTAGATGGAGATGGGCTGAGACTAGAATGGTGTGGAGGAGTCTTTCATCCCCGAGACCAAGCTGCAGAACAAGGTGAGTGGATATCTCACCACTAAGTTGCTCACAAGGGTTTGTACAACAAAACCCCCAAATTGAATGCTCAAGAGCAATAGCAAATGATAATCCAAAACCAAAATGCCTAATAGGTGCGCCCCAGCCTCTTACTTATACTTTTCTTTGTAATTCTTTGTTGAGTTAGGTTAACTCCCAGGGTTAATCTTCTATTCTTCTATTGAGTTATCTTTTACCCTTAATCCCTTTTCCTTTCTTAAGTCAACTTAAAAATATAACTTTAGCCTCCTTGACTTCCCCCTTCAGTGTAAGACTATGACCTAGTGGGGGTTCCCAGGCCACTGAGTCTCCACATCACCTCTCTAAGAGGTGGGGGACATTACACAGACGCCCCACCACATGTACAATGGCCCACCTGCAAGAAGAATTTCGTCCCAGTCTACACCATCCATGGACATCCAGGATCCCCAAAGGCTTGACATGGCCCACCCTTGTCTCTGGTTCTTGTCAATTACCATTTTTAGAATGAATAACAATTTTCTTTTTACTCTTTTTTACATTTTTGTAACCATCATAGTAATTGTTGGGCACCAAATCGGGTTATATTTATACAACATTTCCATTACCTTTTTGACCTTTTTACACTTATTTACCTATGATTACTATGCTAAATCTGTGAGGTAATTACCCCTACTTTGTCTATTGGAATATTTTATTAATGAAGTAAAAGTCGTGGAGAACAGGACCAGGGCTTCATCCCGTAGAAGATCCGCTCTTCACAACAACAACCAAGCCATAAAGAGGCCGCACAGCTGGAGTTGCAGATCCCTGAACCATCTTGGGAAATTCGTTGATCCTGTCCATCTGGTACTAGTGTCATTCCAACTAATGCATATTTTTGGGGATACAGTTACCATGTTTTTGGGAAAAAGGTTGTTCTCCCTTTTGATGTATAAAATACGGTTTATTCTTGTAACTGGGGATGTCCCCATTGAGATTGTAATAACCTTTTTCAGATTTATAAAATACTACTTATTTTTTTGTCTTCATCTTTGTTATGACCAATGCAGCCATGATTAGAGAGTTGGGCCCACTCTTCTTATCAGGTGTTGCGTCTTCCTGTGTGTGTTATTTATCATTTTTATGCTTGTTGTTACAGTGTGCTATTTATCAGCTTATGCTTGTTGTTACAGTGTTACTTCCTTAGTTTATGATTGTTGTTACAACGTGTGATTCTTATGAGCACCTTTCAGAAGTTGTAGTTAATTCATTTGACAATAATGTTTTGAATCTTAATCGAGAACCCTTGGCCGAGACGAATTGTATTCTTTCCCGTGCATATATCTTGCGCGTTGCCTTGAAAGGATACACACCTGGATTGATAAATTAATATAGGGAAAGGGTGAATAAATCATTCATACCTGGACAACAACATTTTGGCGTCGTTGTTGGGGAGGATAACAAGGTGCAAGATAATGATATAGACCAACCAGAGGGTCAATCTCTCATCCTGGGGAGAGAACGAGTTTTCTCACTCTGCTTCAGGTCTTGAGCATAGAAGATCTTTTTTTTTCTTTTTTTTTTCTTTTGTCAATCTCTTGTCCTTGGGGGGGGAGGAGTCTTTTGACACCCTGCTCCAGATCCTGAGTTAAATATTTATTTCTTTCAAACCCTTGTGTTTTTTTTGAAACCCTAGCTTTTACCCTGGGGAGGGAGGATTCGTTTGATGCGTTGCTTCAGGTTTGAAAAGTATCAATTATTTTCTATGGTGTGTTTTTTTCTTGTCCAGGGGAGGGAAGAGTCCTTTGATGCCCTGCTTCGGGTCTTGAACCCTAGATTCTTGTTTTTTTTTAGCTGGCTTTCTTTTTCATAAGATCTTTTGTCTTGGGGAAGGAATGGTCCTTTGACACCTTACTTCAAGACTAAATCATTGCAGGTTCATGCCAAGACCCTCCATCATACCAACACTTGTATGAACAAAGAACCAAATAATGGGGGCAAAGGGAAAGCCCCAAAGAAGGGAGGACCAGATTTGGGAAGAAATACCTTCATCCAACAAATTATAGAAAGGGTTGAATTAGAAACATCATCTCACATAGTCGTGAGACCAAGGGTATGAAGAGTGAAGTCAAAGGGACAATCAATAGATCAACCAGTGTTGTCTATAGCATTCTTGGGTGATACAACATAACAGATCCCTACAGAATTTGAAGAAACATCTAGTGGCATACCTAAGCAAGGAAATCTTATGCTGACAACAGAGGGAGAAGAGGTCGCAAGCAGATCCTCGACAGAGTCAGGCCACTCCAGCAAGAGAGAGAAGGTTGTAGCCGAGGGATTAATTCATTAGAATGTAGAAGAAGGGATCGAATGAGTATTTGCATTACCAAGAGACTAGGGAAGTGCTACTAAAGCAACTCAGATCCAAGGGGTAAGGAAGCCTCAGCCATCTCCTATAGAGTTTGTTGAAATACGCAATGATTATTGGAAGATATTTATGGCTCCCACAACCTCCACTATCGAGTTTCGAATTGGAAACTTGGGAGTTGGTGCACCCACTAAGCCTATTCCATTAGCAGCCTTACCAAAATTTCATGGGCTTGTTTCAGAAGATCCCGACACATTTCTATTCAAATTCGACATAGTGTGCCAAGGATATGACTACACAACGAAAGCCCAAAAGTTAAAAATTTTTCCTTCTACCTTAAAAGGGATGGCTCTGCGATGGTTCATGGGCCTTGGATGAAGCACTATTTCCACATGGGATGATATGCAGACAACGTTTCTAGAAAAATATCAGGATCACTGTAAATCCCGGAACATTAAGGAAGAACTTTTCAAGTTTGCACAAAAAGAAGATGTGAGTTTGGAAGATTGTGTGGAATCATTCAAGTACACCTTACAAAGGTCAGGTCACTCTGACCTGGATGAGAAAATTCTAAAAATTATCCTCCTCCGATATTTCTGTGAGGACTCAATAAAACTATTGAACATTGTGGGAAAAAGAGACATCTCTAAGGAAAGCTTCGAAGGTATTTGCGAATTATGAATTCAATGCTCAAGAGGACTTGCCAGAAACAGACAAGGAATTCTCTCAGTAAAAAGGTATGGCAGAGGTGTTATGAAAGCAAAAACCGGAAACCTCCTAGACAATCTGAGGACAAATATCCTGAACACCCTGTCAGCACAAATGGATACGCTGCAAGTAAAACAGAAATAGCTGGAATTGGATAGGAGTATGGTGATATTCTTCCTGATATGTAGAAAGAATCATCCAAAGAGGGAATGTCCACTAAACTCCATAGAGGAATGTGAAATCTACGAGTTAAATCATGAAACAAGATCATTCCCCTCCTTGCCAGACCTGAAAGCAGTATTTCAAGGAACGGGGAAATACATGGAGGAATTGTACCTCATGGGGTCTAGAAAGCCATGGCAACCTCGACCACCAATGGAAAATCAAGGTATGTACTCAGATCCATCTTAGTATTTCAATAATTCTAATATGAATCCTCAGTCCATGCCCTATCCTTCCATGTGGCCACAATACCATTTTCCACCATGGCAACAGTGGAACCCTCAAGCCAGTTCAAGCTCCTCATGGGCTCCAACTTGGAGAGGATACCCTCCTGGGAAGTTTCCTCAATCGATGCCACATCAGCAACTCCAACTACCCTCTAATGTGCCTCCGGGTAACCAACCTACCCATCCTCAGCTCCCAATCCAACCCGATCTGAATCTTAATAGCAGGGGAGTTCATCAAACTGACATTCTTAACCTACCTTCATATAGCATTTATACTGCAGAGTTGTATGAAATGAATCTACGATCAGGGTGGATAGTTGATGCTCAACCTCCTCTAGTTACCATTGAACGACTCGATAGTGAAGGTAAGGAATCAGAACCAATTAGTAAGGATCCAAAGCAAACTGATAGAAACTAGGCATCTCCTATAAAACAACATCAATCTGAACCACCTTACCCAGAGAGACTAACTTTGAGTAATTCAATCCCTCAAGCTAAATTTGATTTATTAGGAGAACTGCATAATTTATTTGTTAAAATTCCCTTGTTACAAGCTATGAAGGATGTGCCAATATATGCAGAGACTCTTAGGGAATATTGTTCAAAGAAATCTGCAAAGAAATCCAAAGACCCCCTTACCATTCATGTTATGGGAAAATTATCAGATTTCATGACACGAAAGCCAATGCCTAAAAAGTATGGAGATAAGGGGAACCCAATTTTGACAGTACAAATTAATGGGGTACAGATTTTGAATGTGCTAGTAGACTTGGGTGCTTCCATCAACGTTATCACCACTGAAACCATGCATGCATTAAGTCTTCGTAACTTGAAACATACACCTACAATATTGGAATTGGCAAACCGATCCATAGTCAAACATGTAGGAAAGTTGGAAGATGTAACAATTTCAGTAGATTCGTGGCACTATCCCGTAGATTTTCTGGTCTTACAAATGCAATCTTTGGTGGGCGGCCATCCTTTGATCTTGGGTAGACATGGCTAGCTACTGCAGATGCTTACATTGGGTGTCGAACAGGGCACATGGTTATTTCCAATGGGAACAACATTAAGAACTTAGTGTTATACCCACCTGCAGAACCAAACCCATCCATAAAACCAACAGGAAGCAAGAAAATTGTACCTAGGAAAGAGTTTGAAACATAAAATGAGGAATTGAGGCTAGTTCTCATTATTGGACAAGCCCTTCAGTTGAAAATAGAATTAGAAGATGATGTAATAACCTCTTTTATGGATGATCCTTGCTCCATTTTTGAAAAAAATCAACAATTCCTAGAATCTATCCTAAGCTGTGAGACTCAGAAAACAATTGAAACAACAGAAGGATCATAGCAGCTACCTGTTAATGCACCCAGTAAAAGTGTCCCAGTAGAACTAGAACTAGGGAAAACCCTGAATATTAATCCAACCCTATCAAAATCCCAGAAGAAGCAACTTGTGGATGTCCTTCGAAAACACAAAGAGGCCTTCACCTGGGATTATACAGATATGAAAGGGATCCCTGCTAATTCATGCACCCATCATATATACATTAAGGAGGATTGTCGTCCTGTGAGACAACCTCAAAGAAGGATGAACCCCACACTGAAAAATATTGTGAAAGAAGAACTTTAGAAATTACTAGATGTAGGTTTTATTTACCCCATCTCAGATAGCCAATGGGTCTCCCCATTAGTAATGGTCCCTAAGAAAAATGGTAAATGGTGAATATGCGTGGATTATCAAGAATTAAATAAGGAAACGCAAAAAGATCATTTCCCTTTGCCATTTATTGATCAAGTTCTGGACACATTGGCTGGCAAAAGGATATTTTCCTTTCTAGATGGGTTTAGTGGGTATAACCAGATCCAGATAGCTCCTGAAGATCAGGATAAAACCACTTTCACATGCCTCTGGGGAACATTCGCATACCGGGTCCTTCCTTTTGGCCTGTGTAATGCTCCTACAACGTTCCAGAGGGAAATTTTGGGAATCTTCTCTGATTTGATAGATGACAGAGTTGAAATCTACATGGATGACTTTACTCCATATAGGGATTCTTCTTGAAGGGCTGAAAAATTTAGAAAAAGTTCTCGAAAGGTGTATACAAACACGTCTCTCGTTGAGTACGGAAATATGTCATATGATGATGGAAGAAGGAATTGTTCTGGGACATTTTCTCTCAGCTAAAGGAATCCGGATGGACCCAGCAAAGACAAAGGTAATTCAACATTTCCTTACACCCAAAATGCCCACGCAGGTACACAGTTTTATTGGTTGTGTTGGTTATTACAGACATTTTATAAACAAATTTGCTAAAGTAGCACATCCACTTTTTCAGTTGCTAATAAAAGATTCAGATTTTGTGTGGACAGAGGACTGTGATGCAGCCTTTAAGCGAATCAAGGAATTGGTCTGTAGCTCTCCAATCCTTAGAGGTCCAGACTGGGCATTACCTTTTCATATTCATACGGATGCTTCCCAAACAATGGTTGGTGCAGTATTAGGACAGTAAGAGGACAAAATACCATACGCAGTTTACTATGTTAGTAAGAATTTGGCTCCTGCTGAATTAAACTACACAGTGACTAAGAAAGAGTTCCTTGCTGTCATTTACACCATCAATAAATTCTGACACTACATTACCGGGTATCCTACCTTTGTGCATATTGATCATGCAACTATCAGGTATTTAATGAATAAACCTGTTACCCTTGGTCGTATCACAAGATGGATCTTGCTACTACAGGAATTTGATATCACAATAGTAGATAAACTAGGGAAGGACAATGTGGTTGCATATTTCTTATCTAGGATAGAACATGAGGGTAAGGATACACCAATTGAAGATAATTTCCCAGATGAACACCTTTTTGCAGTATCTACTAACACTTCATGGTATGAAAATATTGCTAATTATCTTTCTTCAGGGAGGGTGCCTTGTCATCTGTCATATAAAGAGCAAAGGAATATTATTCACTGGAGTACCCGATATTCATGGATGTCAGGATATCTCTTTCATATAGGGGCTGACCAATAGATTCATCATTGTGTGGTAGAAGATAATATCTATGAGATACTGAAGGTTGCACATGATGGACCCTGTGGAGGACATTTTGCAGATAAAAGAACAGGTCACAAAGTGCTACAAATGGGATATTACTGGCCCTCCATCTTTCATGATGCCCGAGACTATATCTGAAGGTGTGATAGCTGCCAACTGATGGGACAACTTGGGAAAGCAAATGAAATGCCTCTACAGCCCCAGATAGTCCTTGAACCATTTGAGAAATGGGCCATTGATTTTGTTGGACCCTTCAACCCACCTTCTCATCAGAAAGCTTACATCATAGTCTGCACTGATTATGTAACTAAATGGGTGGAAGCCAGAGAGGTCACAAGAGCAACAAAACAAGTAGTGGCAGACTTTCTTTTTGAAGAAATGTTTGCCCGATACGGTACTCCAAGGGAAATTGTGTCGAATGAAGGATCACAGTTAACATCTCACATGATAGGAAAGCTGATGCAGAAATATGGAGTCAAACATAGAGTGACAACCCCCTATCACCCCCAAGCGAATGAGCAAGTAGAAATCACAAACAAGGTGCTGGAAAATATCTTGACAAAGACAGTAGGAAGTCATCGTCGGGACTGGGCACAGAAACTTCCAGAATCTTTATGGGCATACAGAACAACATGGAAAAACACAACTGGGTTTTCACCATTTGAATTAGTATATGGGAAAGTCCCCTTGTTTCCAGTGGAATTTGAGATCAGTACACTCAAGACAGCTCTATAAGTAGGCCTAGATCCATCAGAAACACAAAAACATTGACTGGAATAGTTGAATGAGTTGGATGAGATTCATTTAGTAGTTGTCCACAAGACCACTACTGTTCAACAACAGAGAATGAAGTGGCATGATAAATTTATCAAAAGTAAGGTGTTTCATGTGGGAGATTGGGAATTACTTTATGATTCCTGATTTAAGGATTTCAAAGGCAAGCTTTGCACTCGCTGGATGGGGCCATACCAAGTGCACGCAGTGTTCGACAATGAAACAGTTAGATTAATTACAATAGATGAGAATCGTACCTCATTCTTAGTAAACGGACACCATCTAAAACTATACCACCGTCCAACCTCTAGAAATGACTTTGTCAAACACCTCTCCGACTCATCTGATTTAATTATTGTTGGAATGCAGGACACTCTCACTCTGCCTTAAAATATATATATATATATATATATAATAAAATAAATAAATAAAGAAAAGAAAATTGTTATTTCTTACTTGTTTGTATTTTTCCAAGAATAACAAATGAATATGACCAGGAAAAATGTAACACTCGGCGTTGTTACTCCACCAGTGCTGCTATAAATACGTTTTTGTTACTCCACTGGTGTGCACTGATTATTCCACGAAGTGTTGTTACTCTGCAGCTACCGTTACTCCGTCGGTGTCGTTACTACGCAACTGTCGTTACTCCACCGGTGTCGTTACTCTGCAACTTTCGTCACTCCACCGGTGTTGTTACTCTGCAGTTGTTGTTACTCCACAACTTTCATTACTCCGCAACTGTTGTTACTTCACCGATGCTATACTCCACAACTGTCGTTACTCCGCCGGTGTCATTACTCCGCAACTTTCGTTACTCCACCAGTGTCGTTACTCCACAACTGTCGTCACTCAACCGGTGTTGTTACTGCACAGCTTTTGTTACTCCACAACTGTTGTTACTCCACAAATACCATTACTCCGCCAGTGCTATACTCTACAACTATCGTTACTCCGTCGGTGTTGTTACTCCACATCTACCGCTACTCTGCCATTGTCATTATCCTGTCGTTGCTGCTACTCACTGTTGTTGTTACTCCTTACTGTCATTACGCGCTGTTGTTGTTACTCCGTCAGACCTTTTGCTGCTACTCCACCATAAGGTAGGCCCCCAGGTATGTCTCCACCGACTTTTAT
>ML779562.1:427740-460548 GCA_009831015.1 Picea engelmannii
CATCTTGTACTTGAACATTTAAGTGGGGTAAAAGGAGGTTTCCCCCTCGAAGAGGCTTATTATCTGAAATTATCTCTTTTTCAAGGCGTTGAGTACTTTTTATGAGGTTTTTCTATGCTATATTGATATTTGGTTCTTAACAATGTGCCAACCTAAATATCAATAAATTATACCCACCCTACCCTAATATTCAATAAATTATATATTGTTTAAGACATTTTTCTTTTAAATTAATAAGTTAAATGACATTGCAATTTTCATATATAACTAAATTTCTTTTCAACATGCAATGATACTTGTGAAATCCCACCCTCTTCAAACTCTCCCAAAGAGAATTGAGACAAGCCTTCACAAGTAGTAGGAGATGGTGTTGGTCCTAAATTATGCACTTGACTACTAAAGGGAAAAGCTAGGCCACCTCAAGTTTGTAATGATTGGATTTTTTACAAGTAGGTTTTGTTGGTAAGCATAAGGACATGTTTTCAAAGATGGTGCACTGGTAGGACATGCCACACAGTATAAAAGTAGGTTCTCCTTTGCTAATGGTATGCATACTAAATGACAATTGAGGGTATGAAAAGAAAAACACGAAAAACAAAAAAAGGAAATGCAATGAATCACTTGTTGTGTGAAAAGTAAGACTGAAAATAATATATCAAGACTTAGACAAACATCTCGATACAAATCATTCAACAGGTTGAAAAATAGTGGATCTGTAGTTGAACAATAGTTGTATAACAGGTTGTATAACCAGAAAAAAGATAAAATAAAACAATATCTGAAATAATAAGGAAATGTACATTGCACACATCACAAAATATGCATTCAAGATAAGAATCAACACATAAATATTTGAGTAAGAAAACACAACTATCATGAACATATATTCACTAGGTAGAAAAATTTACAATTAACGGAGCAGGTCTAATTCTTTTGCTGCTTCTACTTTCCTTCCAGACCCCCCCCCCCCCNNACTTCATATTTAATAGAGTTTCAGGGGTTCTCATCCGTATGGGATTGAGATCTAACTCTAGATGACTATTTGCAGAACAAACTATTAATTTAACTAAAACATTGCATGGAGTACAACATGTATACTTCTCACTGGAATTAATCAACAGAGTGGTTCTTATCACACACAAAAGACCACTTATTAACTTAATATAGAATTGATTAACTAAAAAATGCTATAGTCTTTGAGACTGAACTAATGCATGTGTTGGATGAACTCTAATTGGCAGAAAAACTAGGAGTGACAGAATAGAGTTATGTATCAAGCCTTGGCATGCTTGTGAGTTGTTTGATGCTTCTAGAGGGTAAATGGTTGTATGGGAAGATATCCCCTTGATATTCCTCTTCAATGAATTTATGGAGAGATCTATAATTGAGACCAAGACATAACCCTCAGTCTATGTCTGAGCTCTCGATCGTTAAGTGCACTTTGTTTCGACTCGTCAGCTAGCATCTATGCTTTCGAAAATATTTATTGGAAAGGTTGTCGGCCCAATGGTCGTAGAAGGAGAATTGGATTCAAGCATCCAATAGGGGATGATATGAGAAGATGTGGACTATTTGGAGGTGATAGGGGATATGGAGAGTAGTTGGAGGAACAGGTGGCGAAATTTGAGCGATAGCAGGAGTGTGAGTGGAGGTGAGTGCGGGTGACGTGGTGACCTGAAATCATATAAGAACATGATTGTGGAAGTTTCCGAGGGTGGTTTGGGTACACACCCCTCGAACCCCTGCAATCCCCCATGATTTTCCATGTACCTTTCTAACAATACCATGGTTTTGATTGTGGGACCACTAAAGGATGTTAAAGTTTGGGCATTTTCCATCCCCATAATGAAGTGTGGCCATCGATCTTGTCACAATATGTGTCCCTATTAATTTATCTCCCCTAATAGATTTCTATGTGTTTGCCATATTAGATCTCCCCTATCTGATTTAGTGATGGTGCCAATTTAGATGAAAAGTTTGTATAACTCTCGTAGTAGTACTTCTGTTGATATTCCTTTCTTACCTGCCACAAAGATCAACAGTTGTTGTTGATTGGAAATCAACGGTCCACAATTACTTTGGGAGTTCAGGATTTGAGCCTTTTCAATGCATAGTCTTTACAATCCTCCAGAGTGTCGTATTTCCAAGGTGAGAGATCTACCTCCACGCAGCCTCATTGATGGACGGTCCAAATTCACTTCGGGATTTTTCTTCTCCTTTCTCGCGCAATAATCCTAAGTTTCATATATTCGAAGTGGGAGATCTGCTGCTGCATTTCCTCATTGATGGATGGTCCAGATTCACTTCGGGGCTTTGGTGTTCGAGCTTCAAGAGTTTTCAATGCAGATTTATTACAATCCTCGGAAGTTTTGTATATCCAAAGTGGCATATCTTCCTCCACATGTCCCGTTCTTAAATATCAATGGCCATGAGTGATTTCAAAGTCTCAACTTTCTCACTCTTTAATTTCCTTCCCGATCCCCGCTATGAGAAGATGCTCGTTCGTAGCAGGATCGATATTCACTTTTGATCTGTTGATCTAGAAAGATCAGCGATCCCGAGAAATTGTGGGCTCACAACTTGAAGAAACTTTAATTTGATTCCCATTCCCTACAATGTCTCTGAACCATCGATCTCTCTCCAATGAAATTTGGCGGTCGTGACTTAATATTTAATTAATCTGATGGCTAAAAATTTAACCCGTTTGTTTGCTTGTATTTCAATCCTGGCATGGCCTGCTTTGATTCGTTGTCAAATTTACGAGAGCTTAGTGAGATTTCAAAATATTTTTCTAACCTAGCCATCTCCTGCATGCACACAAAGACTTGGTGGACCTACATCCTTCCATTAGTGGAAAAATGATGACATAAATTTGAAACCCAAACCCGAACATGTGATCCTTTTCCAAGAAAGGAAACAAAATGGTGCAAATTAGGCAACAAAATCCAGGGTCATAATGTTGAATGAATAAAAAATGGAGGATAATATAAAAAAGAAACCACAAGAGTCAGAATTGATGGATGGAGAGGGTAAAGGAGGAAAAAGGGCAGGGGTGCAGACCTAGGTTACAACATTGGCTCAAATTGGGGATAGATCATCCCTGTGAGGTGTTGAGAACTGTAGATCAGTGCCTTAGGATCAAATAATTTTCTCTTAACTTCCATCACTTACCTATGTTTCTGTCTTCCATCCATGTGTATCTACTATTGTCCCTCAGCCATGCATCTTATTGAACTGAAAAATGAAACTACACCTCAGTGCCTTTGTTGGGCTATGGAGTATTTTATTCACACACAACTACCTAACAAAAAGAGAAAACAAAAGGAAATAATCTATGGTACAAGAGGGACATTCCCTCATCATCAAACAAAATAGTATTTCAAGAAGCTCCCATTTACCGGGCCTCCAAATATCTCTACATCGTCTAGGTTATGTAATATAAATGTATTGTTGTCCAGAACTTCAACCACATTAAAAGGGACAAACCAGAGGTTGTCAAATTTACCGTGCTTGGAATTGTCATCCCTTCCGGAATCCCACCTCAAAACCAGGTCACCTTTATGAAAAATAACCTTCTTGGTTTTCTTGTCAAAGGCTGATCTGATCTTGCTCTGGTATGATTCTGTCCTTTGATCCAGTGCTTCTCTTCTTTGTTGAACTTCTATAATCTATAAGATTCTCCTTTGGATGTCATTGGGCTCCTCAATATATTCTTGTAATAAATTTAGGATTGATATACCAAGATGAGTGGGAAAAAGAACGTGTATGCCATAAAAACTTTGAAATGGTGAGGTTCCAAAAGATTTGTTGGTGCTGATTTGGTCAGCCCACAAAGCATACTTGAGTTTAGAGTCCCAGGATTTCTTGTTTTCAGTCAACAACTTCTTGATAATCTTGGTGAGAGTTTTATTTGATGATTCTGCTAGGCCATTTCCCTGAGGGTAATAAGGTGTGGAATGTGTCAAGGAAACGTTATGACTGCCACATAAGTCAATCATGGCTTTGGACTTGAATGCTTATCCATTTTCTGTTACTATCTTTTTGGGGCAACCAAATCTAGAAAAAATATTAGTTTCCAGGAAATTCATGATCACTTTGTCAGTGGCATTCCTGGTGGGCATAACCTCGATCCACTTGGTGAAGTAGTTGGTGGCATTGAGGATCCACTTATGTTGGCCACTTGAGGGTGGATTTATCTCTCCTATGAAGTCTAACCCCCATTTTTGAAATGGAGCACTAGCAGGGATAGGTTTTAGGGATAGTGATAGTAACTTTTATTTTTATGCAGATGTTTGACACTCATTCCAGGCCCTAACAGTAGCAAATAAATCAGAGAAAAGGGTGGTCTATTAGTAACCTTCCCTTAGGATATTGATATTTGTGGCCTTCCAATGTAGGTTCCCTCCACATACTCCTCTATGCATTTATGTTGTGACTTGTTTGGCTTCGTTTTCATCAAGTAATTTTAACAAGATGCTAGGAGCATTGCACCAATACAATATCTTGTTTGAAATGCTAAATTTGGTATCCTTCAACTTGAGAGACCTGGCCTTTGTCTTCTTCACATATGGTGTACATTCAAAATGCTACAAAAAATAAATGATGTTTTTATATAGGGGTGAAGAGGAGTAGTTTTCAAATACCTGTAAATTTTCTTGTCCAAGTTGTATGATGGGTGCGTCTAATTGGGTGAAGCTTTGATGCAATTCTAGCATCTTACAGTTTGATTATGACAACAACTTGGGAATTCATTGTCCCTTGATCAACTTGGTGGGTTTTATGTGCGGGTCATACTCCAATAGTTTGAAAATCCACTTCCCTCTTTTTCCCTCACTGTCTGGCTGGACCATAATCTCTTTGGCATTGTTGCTAGGAACAAAGGTTGTTATGCTAGAATGTAACACATAAACCCTAAAGGCTTTGAGTGCTTTGACTAGTACATAATAATGTCTCTCCAATATATCATACTTTAGCTTAGCATCTCAGAGGGATTTGCTGAAAAAGGCTATGGTTTTTTCATGCCCTTCTTAATTTTGTTGTAGTAGCACAACAACAATGGTCTCCTCCGAGAAAAAGGAGAAGAAGAAGAAATCTTGAGTACAGTCAAGGATGGATAATAAAGGGGCTTTAACTAGATCCTGATTGATCCTTTGGAATGTTGAATTTTCCTCTAGTGACCATTTTATCACAACCTCTTTCTTCAACATGTTAATGATAGGCTTCATAATTTCAACAAAATTTGTCACAAAATGTCCGAGGAATTTTATCTTACTAATAAAAGACTGGATATTCTTTTTATTTATGGGGATATCAATCTCTTGAATGGCACAAACCCTCTTTGGATCTATTTTTATATCTCCTGCTAATATGATGTGGCCCAGGATCTTTCCTTCTAGAATGGAAAAGTGGGACTTCGTAGGATTCAGAGATATTCCATATCTCCTGCATTTCTTGAAAACCTGCTCCAAATGTTGCAAATGTTCATCCTCAAAATTGGAGAAAATGGTTATGTCATCCAAGTATATAACCATAAATATGTCATTTTCCCCCACGAAGGTTGTGTCCATGGCCCTCTTAAAATTGGCCCCTGTGTTCATCTTTGCAAAGGGAATGTTTTCATACATGAATGTTCCCCATGGGGTGGTGAATGCTTTTTTTTCTTTATCCTCTTCACACACTGCTATCTAGTTATAACCAGAGTATCCATCTAAGAAGGAATTTTTGTGTGCACCTACCACCCTCTGTAAAATATGATCCATATTGGGAAGGGTGTAATTGTATTTTAGAGAACACTTGTTGAGATTTTTGAAATCAATACACAAGTGTATCTCCCCATTTTTCTTCCTTACGGGTTCTAAGTTGGCCACCCAGTTTGAGTACCTCAATGGTACAATAATATTGTCATCCAACATTGTTTTCAACTCTTTCTCAATTATGGACATTAACATGGGATTAAATTTCTGAATATTCTCTCTGAATGGATTGGAGCCAGCCTTTAGGGGGATCTTGTGTTGGATGATGTCAGTGTCAAATGTCTTCAAATATTCATCCTAGTACCAAAGCTTCATATTCAACTATATTATTAGTAGTTTCAAAATCCAACTTAGAAGAGAGTATGATTACCTCTTCTGAAGAGGAAATGAAGAGTATACCTACACCAAATCCTTCCTTTGATGAAGAGCCATTGAAATACATCTTCCATACTTTGTTTTACTAACCTTTCAGTGACTGATCTCTGCATTGGCTAACTAATATTTCAGGTTCATCATCATTTAAATGAAAAACAGATGAGTCGATCTCATCCTCAACAACATAAATTGGGTGATTTCTTGGGTTTTGATGGTCATTGACAATGTAGTCCAACCTTGCCTCTCTATATAGCCTCCTATGTTCTCCTCCAAACATAGGGATGGTGAAATAAGTGAGGTACATTTTCAATGATCCTCCAACCATTTTAGCCCATGTTATGGATACGAGCATAACAAACTTTGGGGGAATGTCAACCACCACAATGTCCATCACTACACTCTTCATGGGTAACTGTGCCAAAGAAACCACCATATCCTTTATCAGTCCCAGACATTTTACTTTATTATAATCAAAGGAGTACATGTATTGGTAACGTTTGGTGATATCTAGACCTAGTTCTTCCATAACAACTTTGGGCATAACATTGTGTGACGCTCCTGAGTCCAAAAGAAAGTTATGCAGGATCTTGTCATGAACATTTAAAGATATGTAGAATGGTGGAGAAGCATCAAATCCATCCTCAATGTGTGGACCCACTGTAATGGTTGGGTTTTCATCCTGCAAACCAATTACATTAGAAGATACACCAAGAGAAGTTGGCTACAAAAATTTCATGATATATTTTTTTAAAGGTTCATTCTTCATCAATTATATCAAAAGAACAAGGATATTGATATTTCTCAATTCATGTTCTAGGCTGAAAGAGGTCGGTGACCTATCAACTTCTTTTATTTGAGGGATTGTAGGCTTAGGTGGGGGAAGTGGTTGAGCTTAAGATGACATACCTTTACTTGGATTTGTCTTGGGAGGGACTTCATCATGTTTGTTTTGATCAGAGGCGATGGCTTTGGGATCCCATTCTCTTGTCCTTAAATCATATTTATTTTGGGGTTGGCCTTGAATAACTCCCTCTTCCCCTATCTAATTATCAAACTTATTTGACATTTGTGTTACCTCATATTCTTGTTGTGTTAAATGACTGGTATGGTAGTCTATTTCATTGAAAAGCACAATAGTATTATCCACAACATCATTGTCTGCATCCATCTCTTCAATATGATTGTTTTGGAAAGGAGGCACTACCCTTTGATCATCAACATTTCTCCTATCTCTCAGTATTATTTGAATATCATCATTAGGCCTTCTAAATTAGTTTTGGTTTCTATTTCCAACCCCTTGTAAAGACTTGTTTGGTTGTGTAGATTCCCACTTCAGCTTAGTTATTTTAGATGTCAAATCCTTCAATGTTTTGGTCATTTCGTCAAGTTTGGGATCAGATGTAGTTGAGTTAGAGGAGGCAGGGGAATCCTCTCTTTGTTTCTTCTTATATTTATCAGATCTGGTCTTTAATCTTTCTGAGGCAAAGATATTATATTTGACCTCAATGATTGCTTCCTGCATGGACAACAACGTGGTGGATCTTCTTTCTCTCAGTAAGAGGGAGAAATTTTCATCAAAGGCATTAGCATAAGTGATATTTTCATAGGATTCAGTTGGTTTGATATCATCTAGGATTCTACCATACATCTTGGTGAATCTCTTGGTGAAATCTAAAATAGATTCATAATTCTTTCTCTTTAGGGCCCCAAACTCAGTGATGTAGTAGATATAATCTCTCCTATCTCCCTATTGTTTTATGAAAGTTTCATCCAATGCCTCAATATCTGCAATGGAGGCTGGAGGAAGACCCCTGAACCATTTTATGACTTCCCCATCCAGACTTTGTACAAACAATCTCATCCAAAGATCTGCATAATCAATGTTAAATTTGTATGCAAAGCTATAGAAGGCTACCGGATTTTCCTCAGTGGTGACTTCAAATTCCCCATCATATCTTGGTAAATATTCCATGTAATTTGTGGTTGGGAGTGCATGTAAGCCTACATGAAGAAATAGGGGTGCATATCTGGCAACAATTATGACATCCATCATGTTAACAGTCATGGCTTGAATAATAGGAATATGAAGATTTATGGGAGATACAGGGGTGGATGTAGGACTCGATGATGAGGTAGAATCAAGAGTTGGAGATGTCTGAGCTTATTTTGAATTATGATTCTCAAGGCTAGCAAATTCAAACTTGTTATGATTGTGATTAGACGTAGGTTCTTTGTGTGCAATTTTACCCTTGAGGGGGAAGGTATATCTCTGAGCTAGGGTGGATTTTCTTAGTTTCCTTTCTGTCTCAGAGGCTACCGTGATATTCGTAGGGTCAGGATTAGCCTTCTTGGCTTTGCTATTTTCAGATTTGGATCTATTGAATCCTTTTATGGGAACGATTATTTCTTTATTAAATTTTACTCAATGGAGTTTCCAGGTGAAAGATGGAAGTATGTCTGTGTCTTATCTTTGTTCACCATCAAAGGTCAAAGCTAATCAATGTCATTATCCCAGGGAAATATATTTCGTTACTTCGTTCCCTGGCAATGGCACTAGAAGATGTTGGTCCTAAAGTTTGAACCTGACTGCTAAAGGGAAAAGCTAGGCCACCTCAAGTTTGTAATGATTGGTGTTTTTACAAGTAGGTTTTGTTGGTAAGCTTAAGGACAGGTTTTAGAAGATGGTGCATTGGTAGGACATGCCACACGGTATAAAAGTAGGTTCTCCTTTGCTAATGGTATGGGTACTAAATAAAAATTGAGGGTATGAAAATATAACCACGGACAACAATAAAAAACAATTGAATGAATCACTTGTGTGAAAACTAAGACCGAAAATAATATCTCAAGACTTAGAAAAACATCTAGATGAAAATCATTCAACAGGTTGTAAAATAGTGGTTCTGTAGGTGAACAATAGTTGTATAACAGGTTTCATAACCAACAAAATATAAACTAAAAGAATATCTGAAAGAATAAGGAAATGTATATTTCACACGTCACAAAATTTGCATTCAATATAAGAATCAACACATAAATATTTGAGTAAGAAAACACAATTGGAATCAACATATATTCACTAGGTAGAAAAATTTACAATTAACTAAGCAGGTCCAATTCTTTTGCTGCTTCTACTTTCCTTCCAGAACTCCCCCCCCTCAAAACATACAAATACTGCATATTTAACATAGTTGCAGGGGTTCTCGTTCGTATGGGATTGAGACCTAAATTTAGATGATCGTTTGTAGAACAAACTATTAATTTAACTAAAACATTGCATGGAGTACATAAGGTATACTTCCCACTGGACTTAATCAACAGAGTTGTTCTTATAACACACAGAATACCACTTATTAACTTAATCTAAAATGATTCTAGAATTGATTAACTAAAAAATATTGCAGTCTCTGAGACTAAATTGATGCATGTGTTGGATGAACTATAATTGGCAGAAAAACTAGAAGTGACATAGGAGAGTTATGTATCAAGCCCTCGCATACCAGTGAGATATTTGATGCTTCTGGAGGGTAATTACCTGTATGGGCAGATATCCCCTTGATCTGACTCTTCACTAAATTTTTGGAGCGATCTATAACTAAGACTGAGACATAACCCTATCTATGTGTCTAAGCTCTCGTTTGTTAAGTACACTTTGTTTCAACTCATCATCTACCATCTATGCTTTTGAAAAGATTTACTGGAAAGGTCATTGACCCATCGGTCATGGAAGGAGACATGGATTAAAGCATCCAATAGGGGATGATATGAACGGATGTGGATTACGTGGAGGTGATAGGTGATATGGAGAGTAGTCGGGGGAACATGTGGCAAAATTTGAGCAGTAGCGGGAGTGTGAGTGGAGGTGAGTGGGGGTGACATGTTTCCCTGACTTCATGCAAGCATGTGATTACGAAAGTTTTCCAGGGTGGTTTGGGTCCACACCGCTCCGACCCCTACAATCCCCCACGAGCTTCCACGTACCTTTCCAACAATACCATGGTTTTCATTGGGGGACCGCTCAAGGATGTTAATGTTCAAGCATTTTCTGTCCCCACAATAAAGTGTGGTCTTCAATCTTGTCACAATATGTGGCCTTGCTACTTTAGCGCCCTATTAAAGTTCAATCTATTTTCCATATTAGAAATCCCCTATATGATTTAGCGATGGTGCTAATTTAGATGCAAAGTTTGTATAACTCCCAGATTAGTATGGGCCCAGAGTGATGTGGCAGTATCTCGGTACTTCGGTTGATATTCTTTTCTTACCTACCACAAAGATCAATGGTTCTTGTTGATTTGATATCAACAGTCAGCAATTACTTCGAGAGCTAGGGCTTCAGGACTTTTCAATGCATAGTCTTTACAATCCTCCAGAGTATCGTATTTACGAAGTGACATATCTTCCTCCATGCGGCCTCATTGATGGATGATCTAGATTCACTTCAGGAGTTTAGGTTTTGAGAGTTTTCTTCTCCTTTCTTGCACAATCCTCCGAAGTGTCATATATCCGAAGTGGGAGATCTATCGCTGCATGTCCTCATTGATGGACGATCCATATTCACTTTAGGACTTTGGGTGTTCGGGCTTCGAGAGTTTTCAATGCAAATTTATTACAATCCTCTGGAGTGTTGTATATCTAAAGTGGGAGATCTGTCTCCACATGTCCCTTGCTTGAAGATCAATGGCCATGAGTGATTTTGGAGACTCAACTCGCTCACTCTTTAATTTACTTCTCGGTCCCTACAATGAGAAGATTCTCATTCGTAGTAGGATCGATATGCACTGTTGATTTGTTGATCTAGCAAGATCAACGATCTTGAGCGATTGTGGGCTAACAACTTGCAGAAAATTTAATTTTATTCCCAAACCACGCAATGTCTCCACATCATTGATCCTTCTCCAATGAAATCTGACAGTCGTGACTTAATGTTTTCTTAATTTGACGACTGAAAATTTAACTCATTTGTTTTCTTGTATTTCAAGCCTGACATGGCATGCTCTGATTCATTGTCAACTATGCGAGAGCTTATTGATCTTTCAAAATATTTTTTGAACCTGGTCATCTCCTCTACACACACAAAGACTCGATGGACCTGCATCTTTCCATTAGTGGAAAAATGAAGACATGCATTTGAAACCCAAACCAGAACATGTGATCCTTTTTCAAGAAATCAAACAAAATGGTGAAAAGTAGGAAATGACAGACATGGTCATG
Organism: Picea engelmannii; assembly: GCA_009831015.1. Taxonomy (NCBI): domain Eukaryota; kingdom Viridiplantae; phylum Streptophyta; class Pinopsida; order Pinales; family Pinaceae; genus Picea; species Picea engelmannii. Next base: position 439,083 of record ML779562.1, read on the forward strand.
ATGTTGAATGAATAAAAAATGGAGGATAAGATAAATAAGAAACCACAAGAGTCATAATTGATGGATGCATAGGGTAAAAGAGGAAAACGGGCATGGGTATAGACCTAGGTTACAACATATGGAATAGGGATCTGTGAACAACACAACTAAGAACTAAATCTAGGATTCGATGTGTTCATATTTATACAAAAACATAAATTTCATGTTGTTGATTATTCGAAAGATTGGAGATTGGAAAACTAAAATTCTCATATGTGGATATTAGAAAACACATACCTGATTCAACCCATCCAAATTTAAACTCGTGGAATTAAGTCCCCTATTTACTGGAGATTCATTTAACATATGACCAAACTGCAATTATTGACGATACAAACTCAATTACTTCTAAAGATACAATGATATGTATCTAGATCTAGAAATAAAAGTAAACTATCATCAAATGCATAAAAAAATTGCTAACTATAACACATACCAATCTAATGTTCGGTTCATCTTTATGAATGAATTCCTTCCAACCATTATAGAAAAAAATTTCATACTCCTTAAGATCTTCTACTAACATGGTATATATCTCCTCATTTGTTTGTAAACAAAATTGGCTCAAGAATTGTCTTCTGGTCTCTGACGGTTCAAACCAACATCAACACCATAAAAAATCGATTCCAAATTTTCCCTGATTGCATTCCTAGCATCCTTTCCAACCTATTATGTATCTCGCAACTCTAAATGTGAGGAAAATTCCCCTATTGGACGACATACTAAAGGTTGTGGAGGCCTCTGCAAAGTTGCATTTCAATATGCCCCTTTGCGATCATATCTATGTCTTTTAACAACCCCATAATAATTGGATGGTGGGCTAGTACAATCAGGGTGCATGTCCATGAAAACATCTGCATAAAAGTGTCTAGCAAAGTAATGTGGAACCTACTCATTCAATGGAAACTTCCCATATGCTGCCAAAAATATATTATAAATATGTCATGTTATGTTGGGGTGTTTAAAATATTTTACCTTCAACATCTTTCTCTTTGGCCCCTTTTTGAAATTGAACATAGAAATTGCATCGTCTTTTGAAACTCTACTTTTCACTACATCACATTTATCAGGGCCCATCATCTTTGACTTTCGTCTCCTCATCAAATTGACAAAACTATCAGTTGTTGGCCCCATATTTTGATATGAATCCATAAAGTTCTGCAATTAATGCAAAATAATCTACAAGTTTTTCCATGCTCCTCAAATCATTTTCCAACCTTCTTTGAAGACATGAGCATCGCTCGAGGGTCATTGCTTCAGTAATCCCTTCCCAAGGAAGCTCATCACCAACATCCGAGGGATAGGTGGACATAGGCATGTAATCTTCTGTTTCTAGATAACACCCCCTAAATCCACCTTCATCCTCTTCACCAACATTGGAATATTCATGATACCCACTCTCTCGTTCATTATCTTCCCTGACATCAAACTCATTTTCTACACATACACATTTTAAAGTAATTACAAAATTTAACATAAAAAAAAAACATATATAAAATATATATATATATATATATATATATATATATATATATATATATATATATATATATATATATATATATATATATATATATATTAAGCATAAACATAAATACATTAAAATACAAAATCAAACAAAATTACCAAACATTTTTTCTTTTCATGATGTATTCCCTACATTCTTCGGTGTTAGAGTATTAATGTGGAACCTTTCTAAGAAAGATGCATCAATAGCACTATTTTGAGCACATTCTCCAGATGATCCATTCATAGATTCATTTGATAATATGATCCTTTGACTATATTGTCATTGATCACTCAGAGTATCATTCGAAGAAGGGGTTCCTATTCTTCCTTCATGGGATAGCCTAGAGAATTTGCGAGGAATTTTTGGAGACTCTTGTCTTGACATCTCGCCTCGATATATATCCTTTGAAAATTCATGAATATGAAAGTTCATAAGTTATAGAAACATTAAATGGAAATAATAAAATTATAAAACAAGCATTTAAACATGTATAACAACTTCAAAGAATCAAAGACATATATTGAAAAAACTAGAGCAACTATATTTTTTACTATGATGCTATATATAATGAAAGTGAAAATATTTAAATATAAAAAAAATGTAACATGTAGAAGATAATCTATATCTGTGTAACATGTGAAAATTTAAGGGCAAAAAATATAGCTAGCTAAAAAATAAATATTCAGTTTAATTTCTTAACATTAGCTACTTGTATGTTACAATCAGCAAGACAATAAAACTTCTGATCCATAATCTAGTAGCCTAAAATCAATCACTGACAAAACATTTACTTAAAACTAAAACAAGAAACAATATTACCTAACATGTTGTTGTTATCCTCTTGGATATATGCTCTGAAAAATCTCCAAGGGATCATTGATCAAACCCTCGGGGCACATATCATCATGAGACTTGGAGAAAATTTCCAAGAATATATTTTAGGGTAAAATATCAAAAGACTAACCAACAACATACATATGTGTCACCAGCAATAGAAGACGACATCAACAACATATAGATGGTGGAATTAGCAAGTATATGAGGAGGGAGACACCAGAAAAAAAATGAGGAGGGAAACACCAGCAAGGAGAACCAAAATCCCAAAACAACAACCAAGAAGAGATCTACGACAAGTTGGAAAATACCCTTAGGGGTCAGCGACAACAAGAGGTTGGAGAGTTAAGCCCACAATGGCGTAATACACGAAGAATAACTATCCCAGAGGGGTCACAACCACTCAATTAAATAATTTAAAAAAATAATATTTTATAACATAAAATATTAATTCTTAAATCATAAAAATCAATAAGAAAAAAACAAGCCAAGGAGAGGGGATCCAAACACAAGGTGGCTAACTTTATTTAAGAAGAATCAAAGAACAAAACCAAAAAACCACACAACAATTAAGGGGGGTGTAACTCAAGCAATGGTGGTTTCAGGACAAAGTCAACAATCAAATTCTTCCAAAGTCAAGGTGTCTAACTTTCTTTAGGTATAAGAAAATAACAAAACCAAAAATACACACAACAATTAAGGGGGGCGTAACTAAAAAAAGGGTGATTTCAAGACAAAGTCAACAATTAAGTTCTTCTTTAATGGAAGAATGTCCACATGATTCTCATGATATTTGCTTATAAGCTTTTATCATCCCAGCATATGAGGAAGATCAATGTGTGATCATGCCCTTCTTAACTACTCCTAGGTCTCATGAACCATACAGGGAAAGAAGAGGTACACACATTATCTCGACTTGGTACTTAACCAAGAAACAAAATAAACCAAAAACCAAAAACCCACACAACAATTAACTATATGAGTGATTTCTAGATTTTTCATAGATGAATATATAGAAAACTGAAAGTAAGAGAATCATTTTGAAGTCATTCAAGTAATTAATACACAGTCTTGCACTTATTTGGGCTTGTCCATGTACATGGATAGGGTTGAATTCAACCCTATCAATCCCCTAAAATACAAACTGTTAATAGATAAAATGTTACTTAACTACGAAAGGGATATATTTACTTGAACCAGAGGCAATGAAATTGACCCTGCCCCTATACATGAACAAGGTCAAATTTGGCCCTGTCCCTATACAGGGACAGGCTCGAATTCGACCCTTTCCATGTACAGGGAAAGGCTTGAATTCCGCCATGTCCATGTACAGGGAGAGCCCTGAATTTGGCCATGTCCCTGTACATGGACATGGTCAAATTCGGGCTTGTCCCTATACATGGATAGGGCCAAATTCCGGCCTGACATTGTATAGGGACAAGCCCAAATTTGGCCTTGTCGATGTACAAGGACAGGCCCGAATTCATTAAAGTATTGATGAAATTTTAAAACATAAAAATGAAATATTCTAACAACATTTGTTTATCGAGTTGTCTAATGTTTGGTGCTAGTTGATCCAAGGTGGTAGTAGACTCAGGCATATCATGTCCATGGTAGTAGTTGGATCTTATGTTTAAAATATACATAAACATCAATCCTTATAAACTTAAAGAATCTTATTTTAATATGTAGAACCAAATCATTGGAATCTTCTTTTTTGAAAAACTAAAATAAATTAGTTTAATATGAGGGTTTTGTTCATTCTTCTTAACAATAGCGATGTATAAGTTTAAGGTATAAGTGAAAATTAAATATATGGACAAGGTAGAATTTGGCCATGTCCCTGTACAGGGATAGGTCCGAATTACATCGATAGGGCACAATTAGGGATTCCCTAAGGTAAATTTAAGTCCAAGGTTAAAAGGTTGATTAAATTGTTCAAGGACTCAAGTTAGGTTTGATTTGAAATATGGTTTATGTGTGTCCAATGAAGTATCTTTCAGATTAGAAATGAGGCACAAGTCTAATGTAGGATAGGTATGAATGATATACTTAAAATGTATCATATATGAATTTATGTGATGTGGAAAGTAAGTTACTTTCAGATTTGCAATGAAAGAATGAATTTTAAGCAAAAGTAAAGTATGGAATTCAAATTTAAATGCTCAAATACAATCTGAAATATAAATTTTTTGCTTCAAATATGAGTGAAAAATGCATAAATTTATAAAGGAAATCAATAGAATTTATTATAGAATCCAATGTCTATGAAATGAGCTTAAAGTAAGATCTATAAATTTGTTTTTCAGACTCAAACGTTATCTAGAAATGTAAATTTTTGACTTATATTCAGTGATATCAATTCATAAAATGTAAAACAGAAATCAAAATCAATTTCCAAAGTACAGAAAAACTAAGTAAATGAGTCTACCTGGATTGGAAAATGACATTTTTTATACTCAAAACAAATATAGAAATGAAATTTTTTACACTAAACTAATTCCTAAAGTAATTGAATGCTGATAATGCAAAAAATTACAAACATAAATCTAAATTGTAATTTCCAGCATGCATTAAATTTAATTTAATCTAGTGTATGAAAACAATTGAGGGTCCTATATCACTATGCAAAGCTTCTATGTCCTTGTTCATGGACAAGGTCGAATTCAGCCATGTCCATGCACAGAGAGAGGTCTAAATTTGGGCATGTCCCTGTGCATGGACAGGGTCAAATTCGGGACTGTCCCTATGCATGGATAGGGTCAAATTCATCCCTATCAATGCACAGGGGCATGCCCAAATTCTACCATAGAAATAAAATGTTAAAACAAATGAATTAATTCCTTAATCATTAAAACATTTTAATGATTTAATAACAATACTTCTCAAGAATGAAAATCTACCCAAAATCTACCTCTGTAAGAGCCACCAATTTGCATATGCGTCACATGAAATCTTAAATTATATTAAACAAAACTACTCCAAAAGATATTATAATTTTCCCCCTTTTTAAAAAAATTATATTAAAAATACAGGAATACAATGGAACTTTGACCAACTTTTAAACTGTAGACAATAAGAATTCAAACTATAATGATATAGATTTATATATACATATCAATGGATAGGGCCGAATACGGCCCTGTCCATGTATAGGGACAGGCCCGAATTCGGGCTTGTTCCTGTACATGGACAAGGTCGTATTCGTCCCTGTCAATCTAGGAGATCAAATGCAACTATTGAGGGTGCTTCAATAAGATCAAATAAAGTTGATTCTGGGTCAATTGTTGTTTCCACCTTGAATGCAACTAAAATTGTTTCTTAAGCTGTGGGACACTCTAATTTGTGGATTGGGAATGGGATACTATGTTTGACAACTTCACCCAATAAAATGAACTTATGTAATGTAGGTAAGGTACAAAAGAAAGGCTCTTCCCCTCAAATGGTATCCTAAATTTGAATCGAGATAGGGATATATGTTCGTGGATCTTTGCTGGAATAGATGGTGGATATTTTGTTTCTCAAGGGACCCTCTCCAAATAACATTATGAACCTAAACTATCATGGACAAGGCCGAATTTAGGCATGTCCATGCACAGAGACAAGCCCAAATTCTACCATAGAAATAAAATGTTAAAACAAATGAATCAATTCCTTAATCATTAAAACATTTTAATCATTTAATAACAATACTTCTGAGGAATGAAAATATACCTCAAATCTACCTCTGTAAGGACCACCGATTTGAGTATGCATCACATGAAACATTAAATTATATTAAACAAAACTAATAAAAAAGATATTATAATTTTTTCCCTCTTTTAAAAAAAATTATATTAAAAATACAGGAATACAATGGAATTTCGACCAACTTTTAAACTGTAAACCATAAATGTTAAAACTATAATGATATATATTTAAATATACATATCATGGATAGGGTCGTATTCAGCCTTGTCAACCTCCTCCTAAGCTTTACAGGGCCGTATGTGTCCCTGCCAACCTCCTAAAAAACTGTAAAACAAACTATTTTTTTTTTAAATTGGACATGGATATAATTACCTAGACCAGTGGCAAGGAATAGATGCAAAAACTGCCAGCAGAAACTGCCCATAGAAACTTCCCACAACTACAAATGACAACACCAACCACCAACGACAACGTCCACCTGCAGCTATGTCCACCAGCACCAACCACCAACGACAACATCCGCACCAACCTATCAACCAATCTACATCTACAGTTTGGGAAAATTGTGAATGGGTCAATGTGGGGGTGATATATAAAAGATTTTTTGGGAAAAAATTATTTTCAGTCAGCGGAAAAATCTTTTTAGCCAAAATACCCTTTCAGCCAAAAAGTTTTACCAAAAAAAAAATATGTCCGGCTAATATGGTACATGACATTCAAGGCCATCGTCCTGGTACTGTTTGATTTGACTTCCAAATGTTTGGCCTTAAAGATGTGGATTTTTGGTGAAAGAAGTATTAGTTCGACCTGAACAATGTTAGTAGGAATTTTGGAAACCCTATTCTCACAAAAGTGTTACCCAACTTCATGATTTCACCCTTAATTATCGTATACGATAATCACTCCAAAATTGTGATTAAGTTAATTATTTGGGTAAGTGAAATGTGTTTGTGGGGGTAATTAGTTTGTGGAGGATAATTATCCCTAATTAGGTTTAAGTAATTAAATACCAAAAAGTGGTATTTTAAGTAAGTATTAATTAAGAATTCTAATCAGTTTATAGGAGAGGGATGAATGTCAATCTGTTGTCGAGCGATCCTGTGCACCCTATCATGGCATGGTGAGTCATGATGGGTCCATGTGTCAAGTGGACGCTGAGAAATATGTCACGTCAAGAGATAGGTTCACTTCAGCAACAGTGACTGAGGTGGCAAACGATATTTAATCTCAATCGTAGTTCAGAGCAATCACAAAAGTATCCTCACCGTCTATCAGAGAAGGAATATTCTAAATAGCTTGGTAAGATGGTGTGGAAGTATCATGAATGTAAGGGCTCCAATAATAAATATATATTGGTAATCAATGCATGGAAACAATCTTATGAGATATGTTGATTTGTGGAAGAGTGGTCATATTAGTCCTATCAACATTGAGGAAGAATATCCCTTGATATGTTGAATTTGGAGTGACGAAGGTCCACGAGTTGTGTCAATGTTGAACAAATGGAATTCAAGAAGAATATTCTTTGATACAATGGTTTCGGTGTGGGGAGACTTCATGCGTTGCATAAATTTTAAATGGGTGACATCGAAGGAGAATATTCCTCGATGATATTTTCTATTAAGGATAAAAAGTGAGTAGACTGGTAGAAAGTCGAATGTCAGTGACCGTTGGATCTACGTGGATAAAATCCCACAAACACCAGTTAGGTTGGTGACACATCGATGTTATGGTTAGTCATGTCAGATGAATCGAGTGATGGGGTGCCACATGGAGGCCGCATGGTAGTAAGTGGTCTTGAACCAATGCGAGTCTAAGGAAATTTTAGGGAGCTGCAACTCTTAACCCATATATTACTTCTTAGCATGACTATGGTCATTGGATATCTCTTGATGAACTGAGTATGAAGGTAACCACTATATGAGAGTTGAGATGATTAAGGAAAAGAAAATATTTAATACCCCATCCCTTTAAAAATGGACCTAGGGGGTTCGGTGTGTGACACTAGGACATATAATTATTGTTGGTGTCTAAAGATGTATTAAAAATAGCCTTAGTTTAATATTAATTTATCAACACAAGGATGCATCTTTTATCTCAATAATATCAGCAAAATCTATGCAGATAGCTTACAGAGGCTAAAATCGTGTAGTCCGAGCAGATCTGAGTTTATCAACAATCAAGTTCCTCAAATGTTCACTTAAAGATTCTAAGCATTAACGAAATTGAAATCTGATTACCAACATTTAATAAAAGGAATTTAACTTAATCTTTCTAACTAAAAAGCAGGAATTGAGTCTAAGAAAAGACTTGTGAAATTAACTGTCAAACATTACTGGAAAGGAAATAGCATTTAGAAGAAATTTACTTTATCTATGGAAAGAAACAACAATTGTAATTTAATCGAAAGATGTATTAAATCTAGCTTTACTGAAAATAACAACTATAACTTTAACGGAAAGGAACAACAATCGTAAACTAATTGAAAGGAATGACAATTGTAAACTAATTGAAATGAACATCAATTGCAAACTAATTTGAAAGGAACAACACTAGCGAATCTAAATGAATAAAATAGTGCATCTAAAAATACGAGGAACTATTAGGTAGTAAACCACAACAATATATATTTGAGCAGTGATCATTAATACTTGAAAGAAATATTTACCCTTGATATGAAAATAGCAAACTAGCACACTTATGCATTCATTTTAACTATTGCAAAAGAAACTTAAATCAGAAAACAGAGATAAAACTGATACAATTACAGATAGAACAGTAACTCCTTCAGACCGGGCCCTTGGTACTCAGAAGCATTGCTACTGAAAACTCAGTATATCAGAATGGTAAACATTTCCAAAGCCTTTACTGATTCCATAGCTGGTATAACATTTTACAAAAACTGTTTTTGTAGAGTAATTCTAAAATCTAAATACTTTAGATATAATTCTCTTTTTTTTTCCTCCTTTTCTTCAGATCTATTACCTTCTATATATATTACAATAATCTAGGACAATTAATCCATCCTAAGGATCAAAAGATCCTCATGATTGTTTTTCTATTATAAAATTACAATATAGAAAACTCAATCATCTTCAACTGCTTTGCGCCAAAAAGTCGTCAACCTCCAATAGCTTGTGCATCTTTGAGATCTCCTTTACTATCTCCGATTTGATAATATTTAACAAATCCTGTAACAAAATTAAACAATTCCAATCGTATTTTAGAATCTTATTCAATATAATTTCAATACTGACGATAGGAGACATATTAACTATTTCCTATCTTATTTATTCCTAAGTAATTGAAAAGTCAATCAAGATTGCATCATGAACTGTAGAAACAATGGAGATATTCGTACCTTTTCCACAACCCAACATACCCCCCATCTTACCTTCTTACATGTCCTCATGCAAGAAAATATTTACATGTAAAGAAGTAATGATGTAAGGTGGAAAGGTTGGCTCACGAGGCCTCCTGAATCCATTGCTTCTTTTGAGCTCTCCAAAAGAAGCATCCTCCCTTTTCTTGTTAATTTGATAATCTTTTTGGGAACTTTATGGAGGGAACCAAATGATAGGGGGATTATATCTACACCCAATCCACCCAGATCCTTCCTCTTAGAACAGTCTAGAATACCTTTCTATTCTGAAGGTGGATGAAAATAAATTCCTGTACCCAAAGGGTTCCCTACTTTTTACTTCACTGGAAGATGCATCCCATCTCATTTTAGAAGCAACAAGAGTTTCTTCCTTAAGCTCTCTAAAATGTGTGATACCTAAACGTATAACTTATAGATGGATAGGGGCTAAGGAGTCTACGACCCCCCCTCTTTTCATAAAGGTTTTATGTCGCATAATGGCTGGAAAGGACTTTGGAGGCTCTCCTCTGACCCATAGATCTAGCCCAGTTTCCCTCTTTAGGAAGGTTTTGTGAGCTTTACCCCATCTAACTTGGTTCTAAGTAAATGATAGAAATGCCTGAAACTGTATGTCACCTATGAATGGGCTAGGGTTATCTTTCCTTTCTTCTTCTAGAATGAAATTATGAAAGTATAACTCACACAGAAGGTATTGTACCTTTTCATCCTTCTCTCTGAAACATGAAATAAACTCAGGTACAATGGAAAATGTAATGGGTTTACCTTCTCTGATGGCCTTCACTCTAAATAACAGATAGTGTTCCAATAGGAATAAAGTGTAATTGGTGGCACGTGATCTGCAATTGATGGCATCAAAGTAGACATCACAGATTTATTTGATTTTCTCCAAAGCTTTTTCCAATTAGGTTTGTACCTTCTTTACCTTCCCTTGGGCTCTGGTGAGCTCAGCATAGGTCTCACTCTCTGTTTCTTCCGTGTCCCTCATTTGTTTAACAATATTTTGATGTTCAACCCTAGTGACCATCTCATCTTGGTGTTGAGCCAATGCTTGTTGGGATTGTGTAAGCTCTTCCTTTAGCTTATCAATGGTGGCAGCCTGTGCTTGAGATTGGGATGCTTGGTATTATTCCATAGCGCCCATATCCTCCTTGGATTGAGTTAATGCTTTTTGGGCATGTGTAAGCTCTACTTCCATTCTATCCATAATAACACTCTATTTCTGGGACTGGAGTGCCTAATGCTCTACCATAGTTAGTAATTCATTTTTGTTTTGAATTAGGGTTTTTTGAGACTGCATCAATTCTTGCTCTAATCTCCTAATGGTAGCATTTTTCTCAAGGATTTGAGTTGTTTCCTCTAAGTTTGGGGTATTTGTCTGCATCTCAGTATCAATTGTTTATGTAGCTATCATCATTTTCTGTGTTTCTAAGGGAATTACTTCCTCATTTTGAGCTACTGCCTCTTCTACTACTATTTATTCAGGGTCTATCTGTATCCCTACAAATTTTGTAGTGACTTATTCTTTAGCAAGAGGGTTTCTTCCTTGTACTCTGGCACTTTTGTTTTCCTTTATTCTATGGGCCTTATCTGTTTGTTCTAGCTGCTTCCTCAATTCTTTAATAATTTCCCTTAGTTTTCCCACCTTTTGCTTTAATACTTCAGCCTTCTTATCTTTCTTCTTCAACAATTTATTTTCCTTTTTTATCTTTCTAATTCTCTTATGGTTCTTGTCTAATTTTTGTTTGTGAGGGGGCTCAAGGTATTCTTCATTCTGGTCAGCAGATAGTTGTTCTTCTATTTTCTCCAAATATTATGTCTGTTTAGGGGGGCTTCATTCCTTAAGATGAGGTTCTTCCTGTGCTACATCTTTTGAAAATGACATTTCAAAATCAGGGAAATTTTCAGCAGGTTTTGAAGAAGAAGCCTCCCCTTGGTATGCTTCTGATCTAATTGTGTCCCTATCAATGAAAGTTCCCAAACTCCCTCAAACCTGAGCAATTTCTACTTCATATTTTTTCAAAAATTGTTCTATTAGGTGCTCTGATTCAGGTTGGGTGTCTTCCTGATCATTCTTTTGTTCGGATTGCTCGATTTCTTGAACATTTTCCCATAGGGATTGATCTGTAACATCTTGAATTTCTTTACTCATTTCCTGAATTTGTTCAGGGTTTCCTGTTCATCTGCTTCTCCTTCTTTTCTGAAAGGTTGATTTAGGAGAAACAGTTGCTCTTTTCCTCTTTTTTGTTAAAGCCTGTATTTTTGAAGTCTGATCTTCTAAAATTTGGGCAACATCTATCTCAATTTCAGTTTGGGGAGGTGTAATGTCTAATTGGGCAGTGACCTCCTCTCTCCGTGTCTCTTCGATTCGCTGTGGTGGATCCTCATGACATAATTCAAGTTGTACAGGTCTATTGGTCTCAATGAGATTATCCCAGGTCACTTGAATTTGACTTAATGCCTTTTTTACTATCAATTTAACTAATCCATGGTGACTGATAACAGTAATAGGATCCTTGGACTTCTGTGTTCTTAAGGCAACTTCATGTAACATGGCATTCAGAAAAAAAGGTAGATTGATCACTAACCTTTGTTTGAGTCTCGCCATCAATTTGAGGTGATGTGGTCAAATTACGTCGTACCACCCATCACAGGTAATATATCTCTAAATTACTCCAGCTAGTTCTTTCCATTGTTCACTAAGGGCGTTGGGATTAATTCCCTTCCCCTTCTTGTACAATTCTTCTCTAGGGTCTATAAACGTTTCTACAGCTTCCTTAAGCATTGTATACCTTCCTTTCCACTAAATGACCGTGTTAGGGAGGCCTATGGCTTCAACGATGATTTCCGAAGTAACTAGAATCCATATGCCTCAGACTATGGAGTTTTATTCCTACATATTCTTAAAGAATTCAAGCGTGATGTTCGTATTATATCCTTGCAACCAGTTAAGATATTTCGTCCACCCCATATGTTGTAATATTTTTGTTGCCTGTTCTATAATCTGTAGCAATTTTGGCTCCCTATGCACACTTCTGCCACCCATTTTTGTGAGAAACTGGAAACGAATGGCGTTCTTGGTTGCAGATTTGGTTAAACCAGTGTGGAGAAAATATTACCAAAAATAGAAAATATCAAAGAACAACAAGTGTTTTGTAGGTTTCATTTATTACAATTAGTACTATTTTATTGAGAAGTGTGCCGAGGGTCCACTCCCCTCATTAATGTAGAGGTCGACCTCGACCGTTAGTGTAGGGGAATGTAATGAGTGTAGGTATTTCCAATGAGAGATAATGATTGCACTGTCGCCACCAATGGGGATCAATCATTAATTTTCAAACAACATATTTTAATGGTAATCATGAAACATTAGTCCTCTTTCATGGAAAAAAAAAATGAATTTAATATACCTATACTCAAAAAAATGCTTTAAGGATACATACGCCGAATAAATTAAATTTTTTCATTTAAAATAATATCCCACATATCATAATGATTTTACTTTTCCCGTTTTATTGAATACAACCGAAATGATAGCCTTGTTATTGAGTGAAGGAAATCTAGAGACACCTAGAAACTTGGTGTTTAAGGTAAACTTCCATACCACAGGCACAACCACTGCTACCAGTATGCATCCATAGCCTCGACAAGGTTTCCTTTTAACTCTTATATGAGATTGTATCCTTAATGAATATTTGAATTGTCTTTTCCAAAAATACCATTATCCTGGTTTGGTATCCAGATGGTGATAATTCCACTCACTATACTGTAACTTAAGTGAACAAGCCAGCTCGTGATGAGACCCCTTGTCCTTTGAAGAGAAAATGTCAAAGGCCATTGCCCTGGTGTGTTATCCATAATGGGAATGTCACTCATGTTATTATCCTACGATCGTGGTAGGTTGGCTCATGATGATACCCCCTATTCCTTGTGGGAAAAGTTTTATTAGTATATATATATTGTTTTTGTTTTTTTTGGATCTATTAAGGGAGGCTCATCTACTCCTTAAGAGTAAGTGATGGCGTAAAGAAGTCTAAGGATGCCAAGTAAAAGTGTGACTAAGACTCCTTATTATAATATAAAGGAAACATATCATTCAATTATATTTGTATATATAAGGGAAAAATAAACGAACTATGGTGGTTATAGGTTATGAACAAGGTTTAAGATATTTCGAAGAAAGTAATACAAAAAAAAAATTGAAAAGGTATGTGAGATAGTCCAAAAAATAATGACAGATCGTTGTGATGATAATCAGAAATAATGTTGGTGAAAATTATTTAGTGAAATTCGTAGCCCAAAGGGATGGGTTGGAATTTTTTCAACAATGTAGGGAAGGAACGGTGAAATGAATAGTAGACATGCAAAAAGGAACAACAAGTTTTCAAAAGGAACAATAGGTGTGCAAAAGGAACAACAAGTGTTCAAAAGGAATAGTGGGCACACAAAAGGAAAACCAAGTGTTCAAAAGGAATAGCAGGTGCACAAAAGGAACAACAAGTGTTCAAAAGGAACAACAAGTGCACAAAAGGACCAACAAGTGTTCAAAAAGAATAGCAGGCACGCAAAAGGAAAAACAATTGTTCAAAAGGAACAGAAGGCACGCAAAAGGAACAACAAGTGTTCAAAAGGAATAGCAGGTGCGCAAAAGGAACAACATGCATGCAAAAGGAACAACAAGTGTTCAAAAGGAATAGCAGGTGCGCAAAAGGAACAACATGCATGCAAAAGGAACAACAAGTGTTCAATATTTTCCTATTTACTACTGCAAAAAAATGGTCGAATTTCCATGAAAGACAAGGTCTCTGTGACAAGATAAAGAAAGAGTGAGGAACAGAAACAAGTGTTGATTGTGATCATTATGATTTTCTCAAGTGGATTTCAAAAAAAAAAGGGAACTAATAACACAAAAAGTTCTACAAGAAATCTATATACAGTATGTATAATATCAACATAATGTATCATTTATGGAGTTAGAGTGGTTAGGTTACCTTTCCAGCCAGCTAAAACCTGAATGGTAGGGTCCTTACTTACTTCCTGGTAAAAGGATTCTTTTGAGGGTGGTTGATGATAAAGTCATAGCCGGTGTCCATTGACCAAAAATGGAGATCTAGACCCGTCGATGGTGCTTAAAGTGACCATAACATTTTCATGGAATTTATTAATTTCATATGGTCCCAGCCACCCTATCTATAATTTTCCTGAGAAATCGTGAAATCTGGAATCATAGGGAAGTGCCCAATCACCCTTCTTGAATGATTTCTTCTTGATATGTTTATCATGCCAGGTCGCTCTCTATTTTTGAATAATGAATGCACATTCCACAACAGATAGGAATGCTTCATCCAACTCGTTGAGTTGTTGAAGGCATTGTTTATGTGCTTCTTTTAGATCCATCCCCATTTCCTGGGCCATCCATAGGGTCTTGATCTCAAAATCAATTGGGAATATGGGTTCTTTACCATAAACTAAGTGATAAGGAGAGTATCCAGTAGTATTATGCCATGTCGTACGATAAGCCCATAAGGCATGTGGGAGCTCAGTAGCCCAATTCTGTCGATTTGCTGAGACGGTCTTTGTTAGGATTGCCTCCATGACTTTATTGGTGCTTTCTACTTGCCCGTTTTCTTGTGGGTGGTATGGAGAAGTAACTTTGTGCTTAATATGGTAATTTTCCAAGATGGTGGTAATTCTATGGGCTGTAAATTGTGACCCCCCATCAGTGATTACCTCTTTGGGTAGTCCATAGCGTACAAATAATTTGAAAATGAATTTAGTGACTACTTCTTTTGTTGCATTTGGTAAGGCTTCTGCCTCTACCCATTTGGTCATGTAGTCTGTCGCAATGAGGATATAGGATTTCTGATTTGACTTTGGATTGAAAGGGCCAACAAAGTCTAGTGCCCATATTTCAAATGGTTTTGTGACTACTTGTGCTTTCAGGGGCCTTTCATCAACTCGCCCTAGTTTTCCCATTCGCTGACAATTGTCGCAGGTATGAACATATTTATTTGCATCTATGAATATTGAGGGCCAATAATAGCCCATCTGTAGAATATTATGTCTAATCCTATGGTCTGCAAAATACCCACCACAGGGCTCATCATGTCCTGCTTTTAGTATATCATAGATTTCATCGTCGCATATGCATCTGTGGATCTGGAGATCAACACCTATGTGGAAGAGATATCCACTGATCCAAGTAGATCGTGTGCTACGATGGACAATTCGTTTTCTTTCTCATGATGATAGATGTGCCAGTAATTTCCCCATTGCCAAATAATTTTCCACATCAACGTACCAAGGTGGTTTTGTGGTGATGACAAATAGATGCTCATCTGGAAATTGGTCTTCAACTGTTAAGGAGTCATCTGTTTTGGGTATGCAAGATAGGAAGTCTGCGACAAGATTTCCTCTCCAGGGTCTATCGTTGATGGTGATGTCAAATTCCTGCAATAATAGTAACCATCGAGTGACTCGTCCATTAGTAATCAGTTTATTAGCTAGATATCTAACAACAGAATGATCAGTATACAGAATAACTGGATAGCTTGTTATATAATGACAAAATTTATCGATACCATGTATAACAACTAAGAATTCCTTTTCTGTTATTGTATAATTAAGTTCAGCTAAAGTGAGATTCTTGCTAATAAAATAAATTTTGTAGGGTTTATTATATTCTTCCTGTCTGAGGACAGCGCCTATGGCAGTATCTGATGCATCAATGGAGATATGAAATAGTATTTCCCAATTCGGTCCCCTTAGTACTAGTGTTGTTGAGATCAGGTTTTTGAGTCCTGCAAATGCCACATCACACTTGTCAAACCAATAAAAATCTACATTACCCATCAAAGCATGTAAAGGTCCAGTGGTTCTTGAAAAAATCTCCATAAATTTGCAATAGTATCTTGAAGCACCAAGGAAACTACGTACCTCAGTTTGTGTGTGTGGTGTAGGTCGATTAAGGATTACCTCTATTTTTGTTGGCTCTACTCTAATTCCATCTACATAAATATAATGTCCTAATACTACACCTTTTTTCATCATCATGTGGCATTTTTCATGACTTAAACATAACCTGGTATCAATGTATCGTTCTAGTACTTTTTCCAGGTTATTTAGTACTTGATCGAAGTCGTTGCCATAAGGAGTGAAAGCATCCATATAAACTTCAATCCCTTCACTGATCATATCGTTGAATATGCTCAAGATGGCCCTTTGGAAGGTAGCTAGAGCATTACAAATTCCAAAGGGTAATACCCTGTATGCAAAGGTACCCCAGGGGCATTTGAATGTAGTTTTGTCTTGATCTTCTGGGGCAATCTAGATCTAATTATAGCTACTGAATCCATCTAGGAAAGAAAAGAATTTCTTCCCTACCAAAGTATCCAAGACCTGATCAATGAAAGGTAAGGGGAAGTGGTCCTTTTCATGAGTGGATTTTTTCAGTTCCCTGTAGTTGACATATATTCGCCATTTCCCATTTTTCTTGGGGATGATCACTAATGGGGAAACCCACCGACTATCTGAGATAGGATATATAAAATCCACATCCAACATCTTTTTTAGTTATTCTTTGACGATGTCACTGAGATGGGGGTTCAGTATTCTCTGTGGATGTCGGATAGGTCAGACGTATTTTTCAATGTAAATGTGGTGTTTGCAGAGTTGTGGATCAATACCTTTCATATCATAACGCTCCTAGGCGAAAGCTTGTTTGTATTTAGAAAGGACTTGGATTAGCTTTCATTGTTGTTGCTCGTCTAAATTGGCATTGATGTTCAGAGACTTTCTTGGTGCGATCTTGATGGATTTGTTGTTATGAACAGTGGTGGTCGGGATTTGTTGTTCCATTAAATCCTTCAGTGAGTCTCCCTATTCTTCACAATCTAAGACATCCTAGAGAATCTGGCATATGGGATTTCTCACAACAACATGGTCATTAATAAATCCATTGATTACATCATCCTCAAGTTGGTCCTTAAGTATGAGAGTTTCTTCCAGCATGAGAGGTTCTCATAAATCCTTTTCTGGATATCGTGGCAGCGACAATTGTGGATATCTAAAAGTTGGGCTTGGCTTCACTGGCGGATATAAGATTTAATTTTTTGTGACACCTCCTCTAGTAATTGTCATATTCCCTATGTGACATCCTATATATGCATCAGTTGTTGTGAGCCAAGGTCTACTCAGTATTAGTGGATGCCCTTCAAGTCCACTTCTTGGGTTGATGATGAGGAAATATGTTGGATATTCCCAAGAGTCTACTGATATTGCTATATCATGAAATGTGCCAACTGGTCTGACCATTGAACAGTCAACCAATTGTAACATAACTAGGGTGGGTTAGAAAGAGTCAAAACCCAAGATTTTACAGGTTTCCATAGTCAAGATGTTGATGGCCACCCCCAAATCAACTAGTGTATTTGGGAAGGAACAACCCTGGATCTGAACTGTTACTATGGGGTTCCTTGGATCTGCATATTTTACTGGTTCTTGTCTACCTATAATTATATCAGACAAGGCTCCTACTACACAGAATGTTGATGATGAATTCTTGATTTTCCTGACAGGCCACCTTCCACATAGTTCCTTGATTGTCTTGGCATAGATCGGATTGTCTTATAGAGCCTACAGGAGTGGGATTTTAATATATAAATTCTTAAGTTCCCCTACAATGTCAAAGTTAGGATACACAACAGGTTTTGCAATCATCAATCTTTTGGGGAACAAGGGAGGAGTTCTATCCTTATCAGGATCCTATGGTTTGACTGTGTTTCCTCATGTATCTATTTCTTTGGTTATATGCATAGTCGAGGGTGTTATTGCTGGTTGTTTATCTTTTTCCTTCTCCTCATTCTTAATGGAATTATGTTCGTCAGGAGAGACTATATGCCCTAACCTCAACCTGAGTTCATTGCATCCTACTGAGTTGATTTCTCCCTCTCCATTTTCCATAATATGGACTAGCTGAGTCGGTCTATTATTGGGGTTTGGGTGGGGTTGGGCTAGTAATTGAGGGTGTAATTGTAGTTGAGGGTTTTGGAGCAGCTGGAGTGTAGCTTGCAATGTGGGTTGGTTCTGAGGGGCCATCCCCATGGGTTGATTGTTTATCCCCATGGGGTGTTTCCAATTCTGGTTCCAATTTGGGTTTTGGGCAGTCGTATTGGTCCACTACGAAGGGTAGGGGTTGTTATTTGAGTTTTTCCAGGGTGGGGTGAGATATTGTGTGTTAGGCCAAGTGGAACTTGCATTTGGTTGATTCTGCCAACTGGGATTTGCAGTGGGCTAGTTTGGCCAAGTGGGGTTTGCAGGTGGGTATTGTTGGGGCTGCCAGTTCGGATTGGTAAATGATTGGCCCTGCCATGCGTTACCAAAATTTTGTTGTTGATTATACTATTCAAAGAAGAAGGAGGAAGCATCTTGTAGTGTATTTGGAGGTCAATTCTGCCACTGACTACCTTGAGACATCATATATAATGACTATTTTTCTTCTTCCGCTTCTCTAAATATAACTTTTAGTCCAAGGAGTGATGGGCATTACTCTGTGTCATGATCCTTGGCGCAGATAGCGCAAACCTGAACCGCATCCAAAGGGAAATCCCTTGGACCATGTTTTCTTCTACATCTGTGGAAAAATATGGCTAAAGTTTGTTCTGCTTTTGTTTTTTGTTTGGCCTGGAATACATCCAATTGTGTAGTCAGAGTGCTCAAAATATATGTTTTGAAATTTTCTAAGAGATTACCAACTTCATCTCGCGTGACAACCCTGCTTGTAGTATTGTTACTTCTAGTGAGGGAAGTCTGTATTCTTGATCTGGTCCATGTGCTTCCTCGTGAGTACCTGATACATAATTGAATGATGTTATCATAAGTTTCTTGATAAATGTCACCCTTTCCCATTAGATTCAATGTTTCTACCCATTCATATTTCATACCCTTAATCAAAGTTTCCTTAAGTACTTCACTTGGTAATGCACCATAGGGTGATCTTTGTAAATTATATTGAAATCTCTCGACATATTCTTCTAATGATTCATTTTCTTTTGAAATCATTTGAAATATTTCATCTTTTAAGTCCTTGGTTCTACAATAATCTTGATATTTTGTTAAGAAGGTATGTTTCAGCTCATCCCATGATTTTATAGTTCCGCCTCGTAATCCCATAAACCAACGTAGAGCTACTCCCTTAAGAGTGGAGCGGAACAATTTTAGTTTTTTAGTTTCAGAGTTGTAAGCATACCCTCTACATAGGACATCAAATTCAAATAATAATGCGTCTGGGTCTTTTGAGATCAATCCATGAAAGGTTGGTAGATTTTGTAGAGGAATTGCCTTCATGGGGGCATTGGAAATTGGATCAACTATCAGATATTCCAATGTGGAAGTATGGGGACGTTGTTGATTTGGTTGTGCCATTTGATAAAAAAAATTCTAGAAATCTTCAGGTATTTCTTGATCTAGGTATTTTATTTGAGGTGTTTGATTATATAACCCTCTAGGGGATTTGATTTCACTCCTTGTATCTGGGATTTTAGGTTTTCCTTGTTATTTCTTAGGAGATTCAAGATCAGGGGGTGGTGATGGATCTGCCTTGGCAACCCCATTGGTTTCTCCTTCTCCTTCCTCCAGATTATGAGAATTTCCCTCTTCTAAAGGGGTGAGAGGTGGAAGATTTGTGCTCTGAAATCTTTGAAATCGTGTAGTTAGAGAAGATATGAGTTTATCAACAATCAAGTTCCTCAAATGTTCACTTAAATATTCTAAGCATTAATGAAATTGAAATATGATTACCAACATGTAATAAAAGGAATTTAACTTAATCTTTCTAACTAAAAAGCAGGAATTGAATCTAAGCAAAGACTTGTGAAATTAACATTCAAACATTACTGGAAAGGAAATAGGATTTACAAGCAATTTACTCTATCTATGGAAAGAAACAACAATTGTAATTTAATTGAAAGATACAGTAAATCTAGCTTTACTGAAAATAACAACAACTAGAACTTTAACGGAAAGGAACATCAATCATAAACTAATTGAAAGGAATGACAATTGTAAACTAATTGAAAGGAACAACAATTGCAAACTAATTTGAAAGGAACAACACTAGCGAATCTAAATGAATAAAATAGCGCATCTGAAAATATGAGGAACTGTCAAGTAGTAAACCACGACAATAGATATTTGAGCAAAAATCATTAATACTTGAAAGAAATATCTACCCTTGATATGAAAATATCATACTAACACACTTAAGCATTCATTTTAACTATTGCAAAAGAAACTTAAATCAGAAAACAGAGATAAAATTGATACAATTACAGATCGAACAGTAACTCCTTCAGAATGGGCCCTTGGTCCTCAGAAGCACTGCTACTAGAAACTCAGTATATCAGAATGGTAAAAATGCTCAAAGCCTTTATTGATTCCATAGCTGGTCTAACATTTTACAAAAACTATTTTTGCAGAGTAATTCTAAAATATGAATACTTTAGATATAATTCTCTTTTTTTTCCTCCTTTTCTTCGGATCTATTACCTTCGATATATATTACAATAATCTGAGACAATTAAGCCATCCCGAGGATCGAAATATCCTTGGGATTTCTTTTCTATTATAAAATTGCAATATAGAAAACTCAATCATCTTCAACTGCTTTACGCCAAAAAGTCCTCAACCTCCAATAGCTTGTGCATATTTGATATCTCCTTTACTGTCTCGGGTTTGACAATATTTAACAAATCCTGTAACAAAATTAAACAATTCCAATCGTATTTTAGAATCTTATTCAATATAATTTCAATAGTGATGATAGGCGACATATTAACTATTTCCTATCTTATTTATTCCTAATTAATTGAAAAGTAAATCAAGATTACATCATGAACTGTAGAAAAAAGGGAGATATTCGTACCTTTTCCACAACCCAAAAATTATTACCCGAGGTATTTGTCATCTAACCTTGGAAATAGAGACATCAAATTTTGTAGGAACCTGTGATGATATTT
>ML779562.1:460713-482553 GCA_009831015.1 Picea engelmannii
TGGGGGGGGGGGTTAAGAGGGGGTTGGATATAATATATATAGAACACGAATTTTACTTCCAATGATTTTTTGTTAGTAGGAAAAGGATTTAATGACAATTTATCACCAATTGACCTCTTCTTTATAGTGAAATAGTCAATATTGTTTCTATAAATGTACTCTTTAATTGGAGAATTATTATTGTGATGTATCCCTTAGTGTCTATTATCCTTCCAAATGAAATAAAAATCTATTCCATTATAAGGAACTTGACTCCTTTTCGAAATTTGGCATTTGTGAGGAATGCATTATGTACTTTGAATATGGCTTTGCCACTTCCTATAATAACATACATTTTTAAGAGAATTATTACTCATTTAACTTTACACATTTGACTAGTTTGTGTGGAGTGATTTCATCAATAAAGTACATGTTATGATTTAGTTGGATAGTGTAGTATGATTTCATATCCAAATCACATATGAATTGGGATGTACATGCTCTATTCCAATCTAGGTGAGCTACATCAACATATTGACTAAGTGTTATCTAACTAATTCATAGGGAAATAAAGGGTTAATTATGAATTCTAGTTGTGATATCTATATGTATTTATAATCCTTTACAAACCACCTATGTAAATATTTCCCTTTTTTAAATAGGAAAAATATAGGGGTTATTATAGAACCAACAGTAAAAATGTCTACTTCTGACTATTTTACAACATACATGAATAGGGATTTGGAGGTAGTTTCGTCATATATTTATTTGGTCAAGGTTTTAGGGAATGCAAATCTATCTTGGTTAGCAATGGTGGGAATTTTTGCTTTGTGGAATATAAGGATGTGATCTAATCAAGAGGAATAGGTGGTGGATGGAACAAAAGTGTTATCCATGGAATTGGATTCGTTGAGCACATTAATTCTCAAGTTTTCCACTACAAAGATACTGGAGTAGTATTCCACCATGTTGACATTATAGGTAGGATTAATAGATGATGCAGAACCCACCCTCTCCTAGGGTCTATGCGACCTCTCGGTCTAGGATCATTCAAAAACAGGAGATGAATCGGCTCCTCGAGCCCTGTTGAGCCCCCAAAATCCTATACATAGGTCATGTTAATCCATGTGTAGGTCAAGGAATGAACCCATGGGCTCTTATTGAACCTCTTTTCCTTTCAAATCAATTTTGGGCCCCTATCCCTTTTCCCTCTGGTGGAAATTGCATATCACCCTGGGTTGTGACCATGCTCCAAGAACTGGGTGCTATTTAGACACTTCTCCATTCGACAATTTTTCTTCCTTACCCTTCAAGTCCTCTGAATATGAAAATCTTGCGGACTACCGAAAAAATGGGAAGCAATATCATCGTTCCTTAATAGGCACCGAGATCGATGGCTCTAAATTTCCTTAGGGATTCAAATTCGATTATTTTATAGCTACATCCAATAAACCTAGCACTCGCAAAGTGTCAATCACTGAAAGGCATATCCAATGGCTCTGATTTCAACACCAAATCAATGGCTCTACACCTCTTTCACAATTCAAGCTTCGAAAATTTATTTTCCTCTCTAACACTCAACACTTGAAAAGTGTTGAACGTCGAACACTGAAATGGTTGATCAGATGACTCTAGTGCCCCCAGATAAATGACTGCTATTCCACATTCACACTTTAGGCTTCAATGATTTTTTACCACGCACCACATACACGTAACACTTGCGAATTTCTGATCACCGAAAATGAGCGGATCTGATGGCTCCTAATCCATGATAAGATCAACGATCTACAATGCATCATGCCTCTAGGATTCAGAGTTTTTCATTACTCCACACCCCAATTATCTTGTAGTTTCAACCTTCCATAGTGTCATATCTTCTGACACATTCCCTCAACTGTCAACGACCCAGATCTTCCATGGGTTCCAACAACTTCTTGACCAATTGCTTCACTTTGCAAACCCTTTGGAGTGCTAGACCTCTAGAGTGATGAGATCTAGAAACATGGATTCTCCTCCAATGAACGGTAGATATATTCTTCACTACTTTGACATTCAGAAGATTTGACTGCTCTAACCCCACTTTCCTTTGGGGTACTGGATCTCCTACTACATTTCCTTCGCAACGAATGATTGTGATGAACTTCAGGACTTTGACACTTTGAGAGTCTGACCACTTTCATACATGCACTCTCCATTTCTTCTAGAGTGACCCTCCTCCAGAGTTTGAGATCTCCCTCCACCAGAGTACGATATCTCCAACCATGTTTCCCTCACAAACGATGGTTGAGATATTCTTCATTGTTCAAAGCTTCGATGATTTTCTATCCCTATGCATTCTTTCTCAGCTATCTCCAAGAGTGCTAAGTCTCCAGACTTCATAATCTAATGCCACATGTCCACTTCTTTGGATGGCTCGGATGAGCTCCGACCTTCGGGCCTTCGGGTATTCTCACTCTATGCGTCTAATACCTCTTAGAGTTCCTTCTCCCCAAACTATGGGATCTGGTGACACCTATCCACTGAAATCGATGGTGGAGTCTCCTCCACTACTCCAGGCTTCAATGATCTTGCACACTTCAATGTTGATTGGTCCCAAAGTTCTTACCTTAGAAAATTTTCATGTTGTTGACAACTGTCCTCCAACACCAAGGTTTGGGATCTATTCCGGCTTCAGGAGATTCATTAAACTTGCATGCTCCACACATTGAATCTTCCGAAGTGATAAAGCCGCATACCTCCTCTGATCTACGGACATGTTTCCTTTGAAAATGAATGGATATGATTATCTCCACCATTCAAGAGTTCGGGGGTCCCAATGTCTCCACACTCCAAAACTCTCGAACGCACGAAGTCCAAAAGGACTTCTCCGATTAACTCTTGTGCAAATCTTCTAGATATAAGGACTTTTAGATCTCCTACAAACTCTCGAATGGGTCTAAACCGTTGACCCTTCAAACAAAAAAATCCTTTGCGCTTATGAAGTTCAAAGGGTGTAGAGGGTTAAATCTCAAGAAAATTACCTAGATCGGACAACTATTGATCCTTACGCATAGATCCAATGGTTGGGATATATTCTCCTCCATTGCACACTCCTCCTTCTAGTGGACCCTAATCTAGTGGTCCATATTTCTCCCGACAACAAATCTAACGTCTCTTGTAACTCCTCTCTGTGACTTCTACACTTTCCTTCTGAATGAAGTATTTTTCTCATATAATTTTAAAGCTCTTGGAATTTGATATTCTCCTCTGCAAGCTTGAATTCTTGACCTCTAATCGTTTTATTTCTCTTGATCTTGGAAATTATGACAAAGTTCACTTGTGCATGTTTTTCACTTCTCCCACAGTCCTAGACTCGGATTGTCTTTGCCTTTTTCACTCCTTTCATAGGCCTTGCGCACCCTTGCATTATTGCTCTTGAGTGTTTAAATTACTCAAGTCCTAACAGTATCAGCCCTTAACTCCTTCAAATAATCTCTTGTGCAATGCTGACACTTATGTTCATTCTCCTGAGCTTACTTACTTTGTAACAGTCCTCGATGCACTCCTTTCACTAGTTTCACTCCTCAAACCTTAACTCTAAAAGTTCACGTACACAATCCTTCTTCTCTTTGTGCATAATTACACTGCTCCTCCTAACCATTACCTTATAGTGTGCCCTTTTAGCAACCTTTCTCCTAGAACTCGAGAAATATTTCTCGCGCACTCCTTGCACTCTCTTAATTTGCTCCCTGCTCAGCCCTTAGAGTATCCAGTAACTATAGTAAATCTTATTTAAAGTGTTCAACAACTTTGATAGGCCTTCCCTGGCACTAGTTCTCCTTTTTTAGTTTGGAACTATTTTGGTATGCCCACCTGGAATGCTCTTCTCTGAACTCAACAAAGAGTTCAAGTGCACTCCTTGCACTAGCTTCACTATGTTTTCAATAATTGTGGTGTGCACTCCTTTCACAAGCCTGAGAGCCCATAACTACTCAGAGTCTCACAAAGATATATAAGTCTATCTAAACCTACAAATTAAACCTATTTTCATACATCTAGAACATACAGAAATAAATACAAAAATAGATACATGAAAACGCAGACACCTCATATGCAGGAAACATTGCTTTTGTATTAATTATGAATGCTTCTGTACAAAGATGTTTTTACAAAGCCTGGACTACAACATAATCTTGTATCTTTCTCTCCTCTCCTCTCTTGATCTCTCTCTGGTCACACATCAACTAACTCATGGTTACTAATGAATTTTGATACAAGATATTTTTACAAAAGAGGGGCTCCTCAAGAGTTCCCTCACTCTACCTACTCGCATTGAATTACACTCAGTTAAAATAAATGGAAATCTAGTCCAAACTATGCATAAACCCATCTACCTATGACCCATTAAAGGAGAATCCACATGCAGCCTATAAAAAATCACATGGCTCAGATTTCCTGAGCCTTACAATATTTAATACATTTAATTCTACATTTAAAATTGAAAATTTAGGCACCAAATGAGAGGATTAGCGCCTATCCTCCCTTGGAATTCGTTCCTCCTTGTGCACTAATGTGATGGCTTGTTGCTTCTTGATGATGTGGAGTGATGCTCCTGCATCATAATCCCACATTGACAAAATCATGATCTCTTTCTCATGGCTCCCATATTGTTGTTGTTTAGATCCTCCAGGATCCCAAATCTGAATATGGGTTTTTCCACCTACTCGTTTTCTTTGTTGGTGTTGTTGCTACTACAGTTTGTCCTCTGATCAGCCTCTATCTACTGTTGGATTCCTCCTCTACTAAATTCAACATCATCCTTTTGATCTTCTTTGTCACTCTATCCAGATGGTCCAGTGGTTGGCTCCTTTCATGCAATCTTCTCTACTACATCTCATCTTCATCGTCCAATTCCAACTTACCGTGTTGGATGCGTTGAATTTGTGCCATTACCCTTTCCTCCAGGGACTCCAATTATTCACATAGATCAATGGGAATATCATCATGATATCCCATGTTGATTTTATCTCCTGTGGAATTATCTTTCCACTCCACTACAAATTTCATTTCTACAACAATTTCTCTGATTTTTTTCTCATTTATCTCCTCTAACAGTTTTATTTTTGTCAGGGTCTCTAATTCCTCATATGGATCAAAAAATTCCATGTTATTTTTTGTTCTCTCTTCTGTTGCAAGATCCAATTAAGTAGTCATCTCCTATTCATCTTCCTTTCAAAAACAATTGCGCAATTCTGTTGAATGATCTTCTTCTTCTTCCATCTCCTAGGCAATTTTTAATGTTTGCTCAATATCCACTATGATAGTCTCTTTTGGTTTTCTTTCTTGTGCTATACCTCTAAGATGTGCAGTGGCCTCTACTGGGATGCTTCGCAGAAATATGTTGATTCCTCCAATGATTAGAATATGCCTTTGATATTCCTCCTCTGTCAGCACACCTTGTTGATCTAAACTCCTTTCTGAGCTCCTAATACCTTCATATAGTATCATCTCATCCTCCTTTCCCACCTACAATTTTGATTTTTCTGACATGACTTCCTGGAAGTCTGCGAGATCTATTGCTGATCTCTCTCCATTTCCCTCCTAGAAATATGAACATTCATCTATTCCCTCCTAGTAGTATATCATATCTTCAACTGATCTCATATCATTTACCTCTTGCCAATCTACATTATCACCTCTTCCCACCTGGAATTTTATGATATCTTCAGCTAATTCCTTCTTATTGCCCACGTGAAAATCTGAAAGTTCACCCCTGCCCTCCTGGAAGTTAATGAGATATTTAGTTGATCTATCTCCCCCATCATTAAGGTTCATTCCATCCTTTGGTTCACAAATGTAAATCATTTCCTCCTCTGTGGAAATGAGGGTTTCAGCATGCCTCATCCACCTCCTCAAATTTTTCTTCTTCCTTCTGGAAATCAATTGTTGGACATGCCACTTTTACTTTATTTTCAAGGGCCATTCAGACCTCTAACTTCCTCTCACTTCCCATTGCATATTCAACATCAACCTGTTGATTTATGCTCTAATCTACTCGAGATATTTATCTCTCTTATCTTTTCTCACCTACTTAAGGTCTTTTCTCTGACCCCGTTTATGGCCTTCAATAGCCATTTTTTCACCTATGCCTCCAAGAACATGAATCATTCTTCTCCTTCAGCCCACATGGATATCTACTGACTGTTGCACACTTGCAAAAAATATTCACAGAGAATCACACCCTATTTTATCCTCTCTTTCCTACTATCTACAAACAAAAATCATCTCTGATACCAATTGATGCAAACCCCACCCTCTCCTAGGGTCTGTGCGACCTCCCGGTCTAGGATCATTCACAAACGGGAGTTTAATCATCTCTTTGGGCCCTACTGAGCCCCCAAAACCCTATACATAGGTCCTTTTAATCCATGTGCAATTCCAGGAATGAACATGTGGGATCTTACTGAGCCCCTTTCCCTTTGAAATCAATTTTGGGTCCCTATCCCTTTTCACTCTAGCGGAAATTGCATATGACAATCGGTTGTGACCAGGAAACAAGAACTGGGCGCTCTTTAGACACTTCACCCTTCAACAATTTGTCTTCCTTACCCTTCAACTCCTCTGAATGCGCAAATCTTGCAAACTACCGAAACAATGGGCAAAAACATCAACGGTCCTTAACAAGCACCGAGATCGACAACTTTAACTTTCCTCGGGGATTCTACTTCAGTGATTTTCTAGTTGCTTCCAATACACCTAATACTCGAAAAGTGTCAATCGTCGAAAAGGAAGATTTGACAACCCTTATTTCACCACCAAATCAACAGATCTATGCCTCTTTCACAATTCCGGCTTCGACGATTTATTTTTCGCTCCAACACTCAACACTTGTAAAGTGTCAAACTTTGAACACCGAAATGGTTGATCGAATTCCTATGGTTTCCACCTGAATCAACGACTATTGTTCCATCTCTGCACTTTGGGCTTCGACGATTTTTTAGCATGCACCACATACATGTAACACTTGAGAATTGTCAATATCTGCAAACGAGCAGATTTGATGGCTCATAATCCCTTCTAAGATCAATTTCCTACAACTATTACGGCCTCTGGGCTTCGTATTTTTCCATTACACCACAGCCCAATTCTCTTAGAGTGTCAACCTTATGAAGTTTCATATCTTCTGACACGTGCCCTCAACTGTCAACAACCTATATCTGCCTCAGGCTTTGACAAATTCTTGACCAATCGCTTCACTTCGCAAACCCTCCAAAGTGTTAGAGCTCTAAAGTGATGAGATCTGGCGACAAACATCCTCCTCCAATGAATGGTGGAGATCTTATTTGTTTCTCCAGGATTCGAAATCTTTGACGACTCTAACCCCACTTTCGTCTGGAGTATCAATATTTTGGAGTACTAGATCTCCTGCCACACATACTTCACAATGGATGGATGCGATGACCTCTACAACTCCATCACTTTGGGAGTCCGACCACTTTAACACATGAACTCTCCAGTTCCTCCGGAGTGAGCCTCCTCTGGAGTACGAGATCTCTCATCATGTGTCCCTCACAATGGATGATTGTGATATTCTTCGTTGTTCGGAGCTTCATCGATTTCAATCCCTGTGCACTCTTTCTAAGATTTTTCACAGAGTGCTAAGTCTCTGGACTTCACAATCTGACACAATGTGTCCACTACTTTGGATGGCCTGGATGAGCTCCTTCCTTCGGGATTCTTGTAACATCTTTCTCTTAGGCACAGATGATTTGACTTATTCTTTGAGGACACTTCTGTGCAAGTGATCCAATTTAGTATATGGTTGTTTGTTTTTCTTATGGATTATGATGATGATATTCTTGGATTATAATGTTATGTTGTTTGAAATCTATGTATAGATAGATGGTATTAATGATTTCCTCCTAAGTGTGTAGGACACTTAACAGATTAAGGATGTCGATGGAATCAATCGACCACCTTGGAATCTGGATCAAGTCCGGGAGTGGATTTTGTTGGTTTGGATATTTCATTTATTCAATGTGACATATGAGCGGGTATATTATGATGTTGTTTATGGATCATTCATAGTGTTTCATTGATGGATGCAGGATGACGATTTCTTGCTAATCATAATCACATAAGAAATAAAGAGGCTAAGCACAAAAACCGGATATTGAGGGAGACGTGTTGCAACAACCCTACCACAACCTACTAGCACTCTTGTCGTGGGCTCAAATTGTAGGTTAATGACTACCTAGCTCGAGAGATCCATGATTTTGTGAGGGAAGACTAAGACAATCTCCCAGATATATTCTAAGGGGTGCGCAATAAGGCAGGTTCCTTACTCTTTAGACGCCCTTAGTCCCTCACAAGATCACCTGATGGGATATTGACTCCAAGGGTTGGACAACTACCGTAACCATTCAAAGTTGACTGGCACCCTCAGAGCACATATTTCATCTTGAAGGGCACGTCACATAATTAAAATTTGAACAAAGGTGACTGGCACCCTTGGAGCACGAAGTGCGTCTTGAAGGCCACGTCGTGATTTTTAATAAAGGTGAGTCAATGAACCTAGGTTCCTAGAAAAAAACAATTCACAATGTCGGACTTAAAATAATCATTAAATGGGTAATTTTTATCAATTATAAAATCTCCTTAAAAATTCTACGCCTAGTTTAAAAATTTGAGCCTAAGCCTAAAATGGGTAAGAAGACTAAAACTAAATTATAAATTTAATACATGGTGGGGTATGAAGAAAAATCAAGTTAGGAATTGAAAGAGTAAAAAGAAAAATTATATCTAAATATTTAATTATGTAATTGTGTGCAAAAGAATGCCAAATTAGAAACTAAGATAAGAAAGGAAATAAATGTAAAAAGAATGTGGAAGCATACAAAGGTAGCTAGTCTAGTATAACAAAAGATCCTTCCTAAATTAAACACCACTAAGTTTTAGAAAGTCGTCATTCATTAAAAAGGAAATAGAGGGAATAAAGGGACATCTAGGAGTACTAAATTTAGGAGCTCTTTTAGGATGGGTGAGGGAAATTGACAATTATTTTAATTAAATTATGGAATTATTAGTGCAATTAAGGGAACAAGTGACAAGTGTATGGGGAAATAATTCCTATTAAATTATTAAAAAAAAGAATTAAATTTGCATGGAAATTTGTAACTAAGAAAAATTATATAAAGGAAATGGCTAAGAGGAGGAATAGATGTTGACTAGTATGAGTAAAGTTATGTTGGCATAATTTCTTTGACTGGTTTCACTTGTGATAATTGGGAATATCCAACTTGAGAGAGAGTGGTAGCTTGACCTTGTGAGGCAAGATGGGAGCTAGATTTTTCTCTGGTTTTGTGTGCGTGGCCCATTTTTGGCTCTAGGGGATAAGGGGGAAGAATAGTACCCCTATCATTCGTTAGGAGGTACCAATGAGCTCACAAGGATTAGCAAGTTGGAGCAAGGAGGAATTGCCATCTGTCAAAGAACAACAACAATCCATTCATCGGTTACGATACTTATGTTATCAATTGCGTTTGTAATTAGTGAAATTTTTGTATATGGATTTAGATATTGATGAATATTGTAATGGATTTCTAGAACAGTAGTTAGTAAATTTAATTGACATCTTGATCAGATAATGAAGAGGCTTGTGTGTATAATTTTTGCAAGTAGGAATGATATGTGCTTGAATAAAAGGATCGAGTTAAAACCATTTATTTTTAGTGATTCCTTACTTATTTATAATCCGATTAAACAGTTATAACAGCCATTAACAAACCCTTTAACACAACAAATTAGATGAAGTATTTCTACCCCAGTTCAATTTCCTTGGGTTCTTTTCCATTAACGCTCAAACTATCAAAATATGTTCTTCACAAGGCTCATAATGCTTTTTAGATGGCTCCATTGGCTCTAGAACGCCTAAAAACCCCTAGATGTGCTCTTCTTACACTTGGTTTGGCCAAAATCTGAGCTAGAATCGCTCCCTCGATATTTTTCCCAAATTCCTTGTTGTCTCTACTTGCCAAAACGCACCTAAGTGTGACCAACCTAGATCACAGGTGTTTCCCATGCTAAAACCCATATTCTACAACTTCATGTGCACGTGGGAGAAATTGACACACTGTTATTGCATTGGCCCTTTCTTGGCAGAGGTCTTGGTTGCATGACCCCCCATGTGGCCTCATCCTAGGGCTTGTCCAACCCCCCTGCCCACTTGAGAAGATCATGGTCACCTGCCAGCATACGACCAAGGGCGGGGGCTAAGACTCAACTCCTTCCTCCTCCTGACCAATCCATGGTTTAATTTCAAATAATTTTTTTATGGTTAAAGGTTAAGAACCATAGCGTAGGCGGCCTGGTAGCATGGCCTGCACCAAGATACTAACACTTGTCCCAGAGGTCATGGGTTCAACCCCCATGGATGTTGACCCAAAATTTTTATTAATAATGAAGGGGTACCACGTGGTACCATTCCATTGGACCAAAATTCATCCCGTGCCACATCATCACCTACACATTCAACACATTCCATGTCAACAGTACAACCTTGCCATGTAGGCAGCACAATCACCTTGCCACATGTTAGTATAGTGCCACGTCGGCAGTACGATCCTACCACATCGATAGTATGACCCTGACACATTAGCAATATGACCCTTCCACGTGTTTGTATGACCCTAACACATCAACGGTATGACCCTACCATGTCTCAGTATGGCCCTACCACATCAGCATCGTTGCCCAGTCAACAACCCATGTCACCCTTCCATGTTTTGGTACTACGCCACGTCAGCCACACAGTTCCACGTGTCAGTACAATGCCACATAAACACTTCTTCCCAGTCAGTAGTACAACCCTCCCACATCAACAATACATAACTACCATGTGTTAGTATGGTCTGCCCAGTCAACAATACAACCCTTCCACGTCAATAGTACAAAATTTCCATAGGTCAATGAGGTCTTCCCAATCAGTAGTACAACCCTGCCACATATGCATACTTAAATTCCACGTGTCTGTACAGTCTTCCCAGTCAACAGTATGGTCCTGTCACCTCAACAATATAGAACTACCAAGTGTCAGCATGGTCTACCACATCAATAGAATGACCCTGATCATCATGTACAGACTTCATAATAAACATTTTTACATGTTTGGCCAAACAAAAAGAATGTGATATATATCGCATATGATTTTTGTTTGAACTAATTCAAGTTACATTGGTATCGTGGGGACAAGGCCTATGCACGTGTCCATTTTCAAGCAATTCTGAGAATTTTATTTTTTGATCATATTTTCATCACCTAGACTAGGTTAAGGAACCTTTGACCCTCTTATAGCCCTCAGAATAGATTCACAAGATATTGACTTCTTACTATATGATATTTAATGATTTATGTTAGTTTTTCTTTTAAATGGATACAAAATGAGAAAGTTGAATTGATATTGTATTGATCTTCTTTGGGGGCTCTTAATGAAATTGTACATCCTCTTCTCCTTACACACTCCTAGAAGATATCCTTATTATGAAAATGACTAGTTAAGATAATCGAGTTAGATTTTATTATGCTCTTGATACATTATTATGTATGTGATACCCTCTTTCTCATTCAATTCCTTTATCATTGAAGATTTTAAGGGTGATAGAATAATATGTTGTATCTAGAATATGATGATTAGGTGAGATTGATGATCTAGTTAATTGCGATCTATGTTGGAATGCTTCATGGTGGAGTTTGTGGCAATGATAACGATGTTTGTCTGTATTAATTTTTCACACCTTGAATAAATAGATGTACAATTTTGCGCATTGAAAATAAATAAAGATGATTACTTGCGCCTTAAATTATGTCGTTGTATGATTGATTTAGTTGTTAAATTCTCTTGCACCTTGGACATTTTGTGATGTGTGAATGGTTATTAGAAAAATATTGTGTCATTGATTATAGTTGATGTTTTTTATTTAGCATACTTAGTTTGGACTTTATTGTGTTAGTGGGATGTAGACACCTCCTTGTTCCTCAGAACAGTTGTCATTCCTGAGACCTTAAATGGTTAAAATCAATTGGAACCTGGGATTGAGCATTACTTATGTCTCATGGAGGTCCTAACCTTACAGGGTAGGTTGGGTGGTTATTATCCTTATGTATTATGGATTTTATCTTCATGTTATCATTACATCATCTCATATTACGCTTTTTTTGTATGATGACTATCTTTATGTGATAAGTTGAGCGATTAAAAGTATTGATGATTCTAGTTGATCATGATGAGTTGATCTTGCGTTGCCTTTAATAATTCTTGTTGATTAGGTGTCTTTATTCAAATATGATGTTGTGTGACTTATGGAGTTACTAATTTGTTGATGCATCAGTTGTGACATTATTTGATTATCACAAGGATACACTTGTAATTCATTTAATGATGATGTCATTGATTTGTGTTTCTATGATTTATATTGTTGACATTAAATTCCTAATGAGAAAAACAAAATTACCTTCTATGCTTCGCTTTCCTAGTCATAATGGAGGGGACGTTACATATGGTATCAAAGCGGGTTCAACACCGTGACTTGGTATCATTATGCCTTCCACTGTATTAAACTCTTGATCAATAATTTATCGCTAATTAAATTGAATTGTGTCCCTAGAGGTAATCATGCTTAGAGGATGTCACAGAGGCAGATGACATGGTCCTAGGGGAGGAGGCGTGATGCCTTCAATAGCATCCATGCCAGAGGGGTCTAACCCCCAAGGAGAAGAAAAAGTCATTGAATAGGAGCAGATGGTTGTGGTGGTTGTGGTTGGGTTGATGAGGTCCTTTCAGAGGATGTCAGATGCCTTGATTAGCCAGATGGATAGAGATGATTCCAGGGCGTCTGTACCCCCTTAGGGTCCATAGCGCACCCCAGTCGATACTAGTAGTGTTCATCGAGAACTCGAGAAGGTCAAGTGTTTCGAGTTTTTGGGTGCCACAGATGGTGCATCCACCAAGGCATGGTTGGAGAACATGGAGTTGTTCTTCAAACTTCATGACTACACCTCCAACATGAAAGTCTTCATGGTAGTATTTCAACTAAAATAGAGCGCTCTTATATGGTGGAAGATTCTCCTGTCACAACTGAACATGGTCGTCGAAGACATGTCATGGGAACTGTTTGAGGAGCAGTTCTAGGAGAGGTATTTGTCTGGGAATTAATTGAACACCAGCTCAATGAGTTCAATGACTTATGATAGGGAAGTCGTACAGTGCCTGAGTATGAGGCCCATTTCATGGAGCTACTTAGGTATGCTCCAAATCTGAACATTGAGAAGATAAAGGTGAGAAAAATAAATCCAGCCTTAACATTGACATTCATGCAAAGGTGAGGATCCTAATGCCTCAAACATTGCATGATGTTGTCCAAAAGGCCCTCATAGTTGAGGAAGGGATGATCAATGGGGGTTAGAGAAGGACTCATGCGAGATCAATGGGACATGCGACATCTGGTGCGTAGAAGAATTAGACACTAGATAGACATCCATCAGGGTATCGAGGCACTCCTAGAGGATAGACCGACACCTCGGTGACCAACGCCTCAACAGGGAACTCCCTATAGAAGGCCACAACACCAGAAACAATGTTGTCTTCAATAACAATAGTTCAAGCCTATTTAGTAGAACAAACCAAGGTTCCAGGATGGTGGGCCATCAAATTCTACTTTGGGGACCATGAGTACTGTAATGAAGACCAAATACTGGAATTGTGGAGAGACACATTGCCAGCGTGATTGTCTGATTGAGAGGGACAAAGGAGCTAGGTTGGTTGGACACATTACAGTAGGAGATTTGGGCAAGGCCCATTGGATTCATGTACTGGTGAATAACCACCAGGTCGAGCACAAGTCCACTATGCTCGAGACATCAGGTACCATCCTTGACCAAACCTTTAGAATTTTGATATATCCAGGTGCTACAGAGAGATTTATTTTTGGTGTAGTGCTAAAACGAATTAAGCGAAAGGTAGTCGAACAAAATGTGTTTAGCTACATGGAAATGGATTTGGGATCCAATCAGAAGGTTGGAGGAAAGGTTATGGACTGTAGCCTCAACCTAGAAGATTTTGTAATGAAGGTCAACCTAGACGTCACGATCTTAGGATATTATGACATTGTGATCGGTATGGACTAGTAATCACATGATGCGATACTCAATTGTAATATGAAAGGGTTAAGTTTGACTGATGATGAGGGATAAAGATGAGTGATTGTAGTAAGAAACTAGGGAGTTTCCCTAAGGTTCATATCTTCCCTATAGGTACAGAAGAGAATGCACAAGGTATTCCATCTATATGCAATCCTAGCACTGAATGACAAGGGAGTGGTAGAAGGATTAGAAAAAATTTCACTAGTACCAGTTTTTGCGGATGTGTGCCCAGAAGAGTTATCGGATTTTCCACCCCAAAGATAGCTAGAATTCACCATTGATTTAAAACCCAGAACTGAACTAATAGAAAGGAAACCTTATCAGATGTTGACCCCTAATTTATAGGAGTTGAAAATGAAACTGAAAGTGTTGTTGGACCTAGGACTTATACATCCAAGTGTGTCACCTTGGGGCGCGCCTTTTATTTCCATACGAAAGAAGGATGGGTTGTTGAGACTCTACATTGACTACCGTCAATTGAAAAAGGCAACGATCAAGAACCAATATCTAGTGCCAAGAACCAACGATTTGTTTGACCAAATGAAAGGCATGACAATGTTTTCAAAGATAGACTTGAGATCAAGATATCACCATGTACGAATCAAAAAGGAAGGCATTCCTAAGACCGTATTTGAGATGAGGTTCGAACATTGCGAGTTTATCATTTTAACATTTGGAATGAAAAACACCCCAAGGGTATTCATGAGCTTGATGAATGGGGTGTTTCATGAATACTTGGATAAGTTTGTGCAAGTATTCATTGATGAAATTTTTATATATTCTCAGACTATGGAATAACATTTCGAAAATTTTAACTTGGTACAACAGTGTTTATGAGAGAAAATATTATACAAGATACTGTCGAAATGCTCGTTTTATCAATCAAGGATTCGTTATTTAGGGCATGTTATATTCGATGAAGGTATCATTGTGGACCTAGTGAAGGTAGAGGCTATCATGGAATGGCCTACAGTAATGAACGTACCATAAGTACATAGCTTCATGGGTTTAGCTGGATATTATCAACGGTTCGTTGAAGGTTTTTCAAAGTTAGCAAATCTGACTATGGAATTGCAGAAGAAAAACAAGAAGTTTGTATGGATTGATAAATGCGTGAAATGATTTTGAAGGCTCAAGGAGTTTTTCAAGAAAATGTTGATACTAAAAATACCTGACATGGACAAGGAATTCTTGGTATGCATAGGAGCATCCAAGGAAGGCTTAGGCAATGTATTGATGCCATATGGTCAAGTGATCACTTACATCTCAAGGAAGTTAAGAAAGAATGAGGAGAACTATGTGATGCATGATTTGTATTTGTTGGCCATTGTGTATGCCCTGAGAGTGTGGAGACACTACCTGATTGGATGGAAATTTGAACTAAAAACAGACCACTATGGTTTGCAACACATGTTTATGCAAAGTGACTTGAACGCACGGAAAAGGTGTTGGTCATAACTACTTAGCGAGTACAATTTTGAGATTACCTACATAAAAGGAAGCGTGAATAGAGTGGTAGATGCATTGAGTCGGACATAACACATATTTTCAGTGCTACCTCTTTAGAATAATCTTCATGAAAATATTCTAACTATATAGCATGATGATGACTGATATAAAGAGGTTAAGGAAAATATCAGACAAGACACCATGTTGGTAAAAAAAATTGAGGGATTTGTTATGGAAAATGATGAACTAATGAGGTATAATAATTGAATTTATGTACCGCCTAACAACTTGTTGAGAATTTTGATCTTAAATAAATCTCATAGACCAGTGTACATGTCTCATCCAGGAGTCACGAATATGAGGGAAGACCTTAAACCCTTATTCTTCTGGAAAGGAATGAAGGTGGACATAGTCAACTACGTGGTGAGGTGTCTAGAATTTTAGCAAGTAAAGGATGAACATAGACATTTGACAGGATTTCGAGAACCCCATGCCATTCCAAAATCAAAATGGGAGGTCATTTTGATGGAATTTATTGTTGGATTGTTGCTAACGACAAGGAGGAATGACTCGATTTTCGTGGTGGTTGACACTGACGAAGTGTGAACATTTTATCCATGTTCATACAACGTATCAGGTGCCAGACATAGCTATATTTTTTATCAGTGGGATTGTGATATTGCATGGCGTGCCTAAGAGGATCATATTCGATCGAGGATCGATGTTTACAAGATGATTTTGGACTAGTTTACAAGAGGCCTTGAGAACCCAACTTAACTTTAGTATCGCGTATGACCCAGAGACAAACATGAAGAAATAAAGAATGAACCAAATCTTATAATATATGTTGCATATGTACATAATGGACCAACATAAGTGTTGGGAAGAGTTATTGGCACCGAGGCGACCATGTCAGATGCCTTTGAGCTGGGATCAAATTAAGGATAGGGTCATGGAAGGACCAGAAGTGATCCAATAAATTGAAGAACAAATGAAAACAATAAGACAAAGGATTAAAGAGGCACAAGATCTACAGAAAGAGATATGTTGATGTGCATTGCATTGACCGTAGTTATGAAGTTGGTGATTGAGTCTTCTTGCAGGTGAAACCGTACAAGAGTTTCATCAAGTTTGTAAATGTTTCTAAAATATATCCTAGATTTGTGGGACCTTTTGATGTTTTGGAAAAGAAAGGGCTTGTGGCCTATCGACTAGCCTTTCCTGATTCTTTGAGGAGTATGCACGATGTTTTTCATGTATCTCTTTTGAGACATTAATTAGTGATCCTACACATGTGATTGACATGAGTTCCTTGTAGGTGTTGGAAAAGGGTGTTCTCACAATGGAGCCAATACACATTCTGGACCATCACATTTGATAGCTACGGTGTCAAATAGTCGATCAGTTCAAGGTCCAGTGGGACAATTATATTCCACACTCAGCTACCTAGGAGGACGTGTATGATATGTGCCAAAAGTTTCCATATTTGTTTGATGGTTAGACATTTAGATCTTGTCAGATACTTTATTTACTGCACATATATAATGTAAAACTTCGGGATGAAGTTTAAAACAAGACGGGATCTATTTAACATCCTTCTCTTGTGCACACATGACTTGACTTATTATTTGAAGGCTCTTGTGTGCAAGTGATCTAGTTTAGTATATGGTTGTCTGTTTTGATTATGGATTTTGATGATGATATTGTTGGATTATGATGTTATGTTATTTGATATCTATGTATAAACAAATGCTATTTATGGGTTCCTCTTGAATGTGTAACACACTTGACAGATTGAGGATGTTGATGGCATCAATGGACCACCTTGGACTCTGGATCAAGTCAAGGAGTGGATTGTGTTGGTTTGGGTATTTCATTTATGCATATGTGACATATGATCGGGTATATTATGATGTTGTTTATGGATCATTGGCAGTGTTTTTTTTATGGATGTAGGCTGACGATTTCTTTATAATTAGACTCACATAAGGAGTAAAGAGGCCACGCACAACAATTGTATATTGAGGGAGAGGTGTGAAAACAACACTGCCATAGCCTACTAAAACTCTCGCTATGGGATTGAATTGTAGGTTAACAATTACCTAGTTCGAGAGATCCACTATGTCGTGAGGGAAGACATAGAAAATCGCTCACGAATATTCTAAGGGTAACGTAATAAGGAAGGGTCCTTATTCCTTAGAGTCCCTTAGTCTCTCACAAGGTTTCCTAATGGGGTATTGACTCCAAGGGTTGGAAAACTATCAAAACTAGTCAAAGGCGAGTGGCACTCTTGGAGCATGGAGTTTGTCTTGAAGGTCACGTCGCATAATTAAAACTTGAAAAAAGGCTAGTGGCACCCTTGGAGCATGGAGTGCATCTTGAAGGGAACATCACAATTTTTAATAAAGGTGAGTCAATGAACCTAGGTGCCTAGAAAACAATTATTTTTTTGACAATGTTGGACTTAAAATAATTATTAAATGGGTAATTTTTATTAATTATAAAATCTCCTTAAAAATTCTAAGCCTAGTTTAAAAATTTGAACCTAAGACTAAAATCGGTAAGAAGACTAAAACTAAATTATAAATTTAATAAATGGCGGGGGATGAAGAAAATTCAAGTTAGGAATCGAAAGAGATTTTTTTTTTATAAAGATTTAATTATGTAATTGTGTGCAAAAGAATGCCAAATTGGAAACTAAGATAAGAAATGAAATAAATGTAAAAAGAATATGGAAGCATAGAAAGGTATCTAGTCTAATCTAAGAAAAGAAATTTCCTAAATTAAAAACCACTAAGTTTCAGAAAGTTGCTAGCAATTAAAAAGTAAATATAGGGAATAAAGGGCCACTTAGGAGTGAATTTAGGAGCGCTTTTAGGATGTGTAAGGGAAATTGACAATTAATTTAATTAAATTATGGAATTATTAGTGCAACTAAGGGAACAAGTGGCAAGTGTATGGGGGAAAAAATTCCTAATTAAATTATTAAAAATAATAATTAAATGTGCATGGCAGGTTGTCACTAAGAAAAAATCTAAAAGGAAATGGTTGAGAGGAGGAATGGATGTTGACTAGTATGAGTAAAGTTATGCTTCCAGAATTTCTTTGACTAGTTTTACTTGTGAGAGTTCAGAATACCTAGCTTGAGAGAGAGTGGTAGCTTGAAATAGATGAAGCAGTTCACCCCTCACTTGGGCTATACATCCCAGTTCAATTTCCTTGGGATCTTTTCCATGAATGCTCAAACTGTCAAAATAAGATCTTTACAAGGCTTGGAATGATTTTTATATGGATCCATTGGCTCCAGAATGCCCGAAAACCCCTTGCTGGGGTCTTCCTGCACCTGGTTTGGCCAAAAAATGAGTTGTAATATCTCCCTGGGAATTTTTCCCAAATTTCTTGTTGTCTTTATTCATGAAAATGCACCTGAGTGTGACCAACCTGGATCATGGGCGTTTCCCACGCCAAAACCCAACTTATGTAACTTCTCATGCACATGGGTAAAATTGGCACACCATTAGTGCATTGGCCCTTTCCTGGTGGAGGTCCTAGTTGCATGGCCCCATATGTGGCCTCATCCTAGCACATGTCCAACCCCGCGTGTGCTTGAGATGAGAACGTTGACCTGCCAGCATACGACCGAGGGTGGGGGATAAGCCTCGACCCCTTCTTCCTTCTAGTCGATCCACGGTTTAATTTCAAATAAATTTACTATTATTAAAGCTTAAGACCCATAGGGCAGGCGGGTTGGTAGCCAAGCATGTGCCAAGAAACTGACACTTTTCCCAGAGGTCATGGGTTTGACCCTCATGGCCACCAACCCACAATTTTTATTAACCATAAAGGGGTGCTATGTGGCAGCCCATGTATGGACCATGTGGCACCATTCCATTGGACCAAAACTCAATGCCTACCACATCATCACCTTCCACGTCATCACCTGCAAAGTCAACACGTAACATGTCATCATCTGCACAGTCATCATGTGCCACATCGACAGTACAACCCTGCTACATAGATAGTATGATCACCCTACTATGTGTCTGTATGGTGCCATGTCGGTAGTAAAGTCCTTCCACATCGGTAGTATGGCCCTGACATGTTAGCAGTATGGCCCTTCCACGTGTTAGTATGGCCCTAAATGTTAGCAGTACAACCATTCAACATGTCAATACGGCCCTTCCACGTCAACACCTCTTCCTAATCAACAACCCACGTCACCCTGCCATATGTTAGTGCGATGCCACATCAAGCGTACTGTGCCATGTGTTAGTACGGTACCACCTCAACACCTCTACCTAGTCATCAGTACGACCCTGCAACATCAATAGTATGGAACTACCACATGTCCGTACGGTCTACCCAGTCAGCAGTATGGCCCTGCCATGTCAGCAGTACGAAACTGCCACGTGTCAGTACGGTCTGCCTAGTCAGTAGTATGACCCTGCCATGTTGGTAGTATGAAAATAACACATGTATGTATGGTCTTCCCAGTCAATAGTATATTCCTACCATGTCAACCGTAGAAAACTTCCATGTGTCAGTACAGTCTTCCACATCAGCAATACGACCCTGCCACATCATCCTATATGGACTGCACAAAATGCACAATTGACATTTTTACTTGTTTGGCCAAATGGATAGAATGCTATATCTCTCGCATACGACGTCCATTTGAACCCAGTCAAGTTGTGTTGGGATCATGGGGATGAGGTCTATGCACGTGTCGTTTTCAAGCAATTTCAAGAACTTTGAGTTTTGAGCATATTTTGATTCCCTTGACCAGGTTAATGAACCTTTGACCCTCTTCCAACCCTCAGACTAGATTCACAAGCTCTTGAATTATTACTAGATTCTATTAAATGATTTATATTATTTTTTCTTTTAAATGGATACAAAATGATAAAGTGGAATTGATATTGTATTGATCTTTTTTGGGGGCTCTTAATGAAATTGTACATCCACTTCCCTTTACACACTCCTAGAAGATATCCTTATTATGAAAATGAGTAGTTAAGATACTCGAGTTATATTTTATTATGCCCTTGATACATTATTTAGTATGTGATACCCTCTTGCTCATGCACTTCCTTTATCGTTGAATATTTTAAGGGTGATAGAATAATATGTTGTATCTAGAAATTGATTATTAGGTGAGATTGATGATCTAGTTAATTGCGATCTATGTTGGAATGCTTCATGGTGGAATTTTTGGAAATGATCATGATGTATGTCTATAATAATTTTTTGCACCTTAAATAAATAGATGTATGCTTTTGCACCTTGAAAATAAATAAAGATGATTACTTGCACCTTAACGTATGTCGTTGTATGATTGATTTAGTTATTAAATTATCTTGTGCCTTAGACTTTTTGTGATGTGAGAATACTTATTAGAACACTATTGCGCCATTTATTATAGTTGATGTTGTTTATTTATCATAGTTAGTTTGTAATGTATTGTGTTAGTGGGATGTAGGCACATCCTTGTTCCTCAGAAAAGTCGCTATCCCTGAGACCTTAAATGGTTAAAATGAATTCGAACCTGGTCTTGAGCATTTCTTATGTGTCCTGGAGGTCCTAAACTTGTAGGGTAGGTTGGGCGGGTAGTATCCTTATTTCTTCTTGATTTATCTTCGTGTTATCATCACATCATGTCATCTTACCCTTGTGTTATCTGATGACTATCTTTATGTGATGAGTTAACCGATTAAAAGTATTGATGATTCTAGTTGATCCTGTGTTGCCTTTCATAATGCTTTTTGATTATGTGTCATTGTTCAAATATGACAATGTGTGATTTATGGCGTTACTAATTTTTTGATGCGTTAGTTGCGAAATTATTTGATTTATGATGAGGAATGGTACCTCTCTTCCCTTGGAATTTGTTCCTCCTTGTGCGTTGATGCACTGTATTGTTGGTGCTTTCTGAGGTGGAGTGATTTTCCTGCATCAATATATCACCACTCAATTATTGTTCCACGTGGATATTGGTAGCCATCCATCTCTTCCAATGAATCAACACAGTCATTAATTGTTTTTTTTTTTATCATTGGTCATTTACCAACC
Organism: Picea engelmannii; assembly: GCA_009831015.1. Lineage (NCBI taxonomy): Eukaryota > Viridiplantae > Streptophyta > Pinopsida > Pinales > Pinaceae > Picea > Picea engelmannii. The sequence goes on from ML779562.1 coordinate 482,386, forward strand.
CATGGCTTTGATATACAATGGTATGCACCCATGTTATTTTCAAGGTGGACAAAAATAAAATGAATAATAATAACAAATTTATGAAAATATTTTTACATGGCCATTTATTGGTTTTTACCAATGGTGGTTTATGAGCCCATAGTTTTTGTAACCCATTCTATTCACCCA
>ML779562.1:482603-495349 GCA_009831015.1 Picea engelmannii
CCTCTCATTTCTAAAAGAACATCACATTTTTCCTTCATGGTGTAGACATGAAATAGTTATTTTCAGAGCATTGTTAATTTAATAGGAGTATCCACTTCAAGGTTCTAGACCTTTTGGCACTTCTTGTCCAATGATTAGGGTTTTCTACATTAAGAGTTATTTCTTATGTTTAAAGTTCATCCTTTTGGGCTCTTGTAATAACTTCTTGGAGAATAAGTGTACCTACCATCTCTCCCTTTCAAGGATAAGCTACCACCATTCTAATCTAGTGTTTGTTCTGTAATAATCTTTCATTTAATAAATAATTATTACTGTATTATTATTCTCTCTCTTGTATTTCCATCTAGATGTACTACATTTCCTTTCCTAACTTTCATTTCATTTCTTACACGGTTCAGATTAGTGGTATCACTGAAATCTACTCTTTATTATTTCCTTGTGCATGTACCCATTGAGGTCAATGTATAGAGAGTTGGGTTGTGATATAGATTCTCTTGGGGACGACCAGTCTCACCATCCTAGGTGACCTTCCATGGCAGAAGAAAAGAGAGATGAAGGAGATGTTGTGATACTGAGAGGGGGGGAATGAATCAGTATTAGTACTTTTCTTTCTTTAACCACAATATAAATATTCAATGATATTCAATAAGCATTCAATATAGCATCAATACCATAAATCAATGGATAAAAAACACATAAACACAATACGTTGAATTTTTACATGGAAACCCAATGTAGGAAAAAAACACATAATTCTTTTCTTATTTGTCAAAGAGTACATTCATTGGAAGCACCAACTTCGTATTTCTCCAGCTACAACTAGAAGGAGGATCCAACCCCCTATTTACAATATGCAACCTGAAGGAAGCTCCAACTCCCTAATTCTCCATCTCCAACCGGAAGGAGGCTACAACCCCCTTTCCTTGCCCTGTCCAACTTCCATAAAATATAATTGTAGACAACCATGTCACTACCTCTCTTGTTGTAACTAATAACATGTTGTTGTTTTTTCTTCTGATACCTCTATTACTGCTACTTATGATATCAATATATCATCAATACCACAATCACTTATTCCTCATGCCAAAATCCATAAGAGAATTCTCCAAATCAACAACTTATGAATTATTGAGATATACCTATTCCTGATTTATTCAAAATAACTCCTTAACACACACATGAATACATACCTTCAAACTGTTGCTAACCTGAGCTTTTAGATCCATGATCTTCCACAAATGTTCCTTATCGTTTCATGATTGTGTGCACTATATTCATGTGGGTATCTATGCTTTCCCTCACTGCAAGTCGCATATGTTCATGCATTTTCTTCTAAAACTTATGGATATACTCAAGGAATTCATGTATGAAACACCTTCTTTGTGCTCTCGACTCTTGCAAACTCCTTACTTCACTTGAATTTTTTGTCTTCGACTCACTCCCTCAAATCTATAGCCTGTATTCTCATAAATGAATACACATAAGTGATTTGCAATGGACTCTTCTCTATTTTATAAAGAGAAATTTATTAATCACATTCAACTTCCATGCAACATGAAACTCACATGCAACATCTTATCCTCTATTTACTCCCACTTTACCTTTCCCTATAATAATTAATTATCCCTCCAATAATTATTTATTATTTCAATAATTAACTATCCCTACAATAATTAATTATCTTATGTTTACTGTCACTTTACTTTGACATGAAACTTTATTCAAGGGTTGACATCAATGAAAACTAATATCAATAATTAATTATCCCTATAATAGTTAATTAGTCTCTTTTGATAATTAGTTAATATTTCAATGATATCCCCTTTTGGAATTGATCGAAACACTTAGAAACAATAATGTAAACACTCATGCTCATGTTGACTCCCCATGTCTTCATGTGTTGGCTCCCCTGTCTTCATTCCTATTCTCTTCCATGCCTCTATTTTTCTCTCCCCCTCTGACATCAATGGTAAATTTTGACTTCTCCTTGGGGTTTATCTTCATGTTTCTTCCTCATGTACATCTCTGATAAAAATAATTCGAAAATAATTCAATTATTTCAAAAAGAATTCATTGTGAGGATGAAACTACTCCAAGTTTCTGTCGAAGATACTCAAAATTCTCCCTCGGAAAAGGTTTGGTGAAGATATCTGCAATCTACACTTTTGTACCAACATACTCTACCTTGGTGTTCTTATGTATAACATGTTCCCATAGAATGTGAAACTTGATTGGAATGTGTTTCATCTTGAAATGCATCATCAGATTGTTAGAGATACTTATAGCATTAGTATTATCACAGAATATCGGAATAGGCTTGTCATATTCCCCCTGTATATCCTGCAATTTTTTCTTCATCTAGAGAACCTGTGTTCAACATGTTATTGATGCAATATACTCTGCTTTTGTTGTGGAAAATGATACCAAATATTGTTTCTTTCTCAACCAAGATACCATAAAATCACCCAAGTAGAAATATGCTCTACTTGTACTTCTTCTATCATCAATGCTACCTTCCCAGTCTGCATCTATGTAGGTAGTAAGATATAGATAATTTCCTTTTTAATACCACAATACGAACTCTTATGTACCTTTTAGATATCTAAATATCCCCTTCACTGCCATAACATGTGATTCCTTTGGTGCTTCTTGAAACCATGCAACTTGTCCAACTTCCTACATCACATCCGGTTTGGAAGTTGTCACATAGAGTAAGTTGTCAATCATCAATCTATGGATCCTCTCCTCTCCATCTTTGGATATATAATATTTTCTCAGTTTGCAATTGTTTTGCATGAAATTGCTTATGGGATTACAATCTACCATTCCAAACTTCTTTAACATTTCTTTGATATACTTGGTCTGGGATATGAAAATACTTGTATCTAGTTGGCATATGTGGAGTCACAAAAAGAAAGACAAATCAACAAGTAATGACATTTCAAATTCATTATGCATGTATTTAAAAAATTTCTGACTCACCCTATCATCATTACTACCAAAAATAATGTCATTAACATAAACTTCAATTATCAACAATTTATTTTGATTTACCTTTATGTAGAGATTGTTGTCTGCATTACCTTTCCTGAACCATTTTTGTTGTATATACATATCCAATATTTAATACCATGCTCTGGGGGACTGTTTGAGTCCATAGAGTTCCTTCTTCAATCTATAAACATAATGTTCCTTTCGTGACAGTATAAATCCTTCTGGTTGTTTGATGTAGACTTGTTCTTCTAGTTCTTCGTTAGGAAGGTTGATTTTACATCCATATGATATACTTTTATTATGTTTGAACATGCATAAGCCAAGATAAATACGACTGCTTCCATTCTGGAAACTGGGCCAAAAGTTTCTTCAAATCTATTCCTTTAACCTGAGCATATCCCTTGCGTACTACCCTTTATTTAATCTTGGTTACTTGTCCATCCTCGTTAAGCTTGTTTCTGAATACCCATTTTGTACCAATCACGTTCTTATATTTAGGCCTTGAAACAAGTTCCCATGCTTCAATATTCTCTATTTGACCCAATTCTTCTTCCATATATCTGATCTAGTGTTCATTTGTGTTATCTTATTCAAAACTATTAGGTTCAACTTTGTATAATAGTGCTAGATGCCTTTATTCTAGTGAGTGTAATAATATGAGTTTCAACTCTTGTATCCGTATTCCCAATGATTTTTTGTGGTGGATGATTTTTTTGTATTCTCTTGTTGGGAGTTTTGGGAGAAATCTAAATATTTTGTTGTTTATCTTCCTTTTGTTCTACTTCTAGCTTATCTTCTTCTTCTTTTTTATTCTTCTTCTTCTTTCAAGTCTTCTTCTCCATCCTACCTTCCTGAGTCTTTTCTTTCTTCTTTTATCTTTCATATATTTGTATCATCAATTTATACATTGATGCTTTCCACTATTCTATTGAGTCTCAGATTGAAACACTTGTATTCCTTGTTTTTGCTTGAGTACCCAAAAAATATGTCTTTGTCAACTTGGGAGTCAAACTTTCCAATCCTCCCATCTTCTCTTTTGATGTAGCACTTTCTTCGAAACACTCTAAAATGCTTCACATTTGTCTCTCTTCCTTTCCATTTATCATAGGGAGTCTTATCACTATTACTTTTGAGCATTCCTCTATTCAGTATATGAACTATTGTATGTACTTCTTATGCCCAAAAGATGTCACCCAAGTTGGAATATTTCAACTTGGTTCTGGCCATTTCCTTTAATGTCATGTTCTTTCTTTCAATGACTCCATTCATTTTAGGTGTCCTTGGTATTGAGAATTGTCTCTTTATCCCATGTTCACTACAAAAGTCCATGAATTCCTTTCATGTAAACTCTCCATCATTGTTTGATCTCAGACATTTGATTTTCAGGTCTGTCTCTATTTTAACCATCTCTTTGTATATCTTGAAGTGCTCAAATGCCTATGAATTATTCTTAAGAAATAAAGCTATAGTCATTCTTGTTAGCCATCAATTAGTAGCATGAAGTATTGTTCACAATTAATCCCTTTGTCCTTGTTGGTCAACATAGATCAATGTGTACAATATCCAATGGATTTGTTGTTGATTACAACTTTGATTTTAACTTGGTCCTGGTTTGTTTTCCCTGTAGAAAATGATTAAAAAGTGTAATTGTTGGCTTTGTATTTTAGGCATTTCTCTTACTGCTTCCTTTATGTTGATTTTGACAAGTTTTTCAAAGTGTATGTGACCCATTATTTTGTGCCAGAGCCAAAATTGATTTTCCTTTCCCAAACAACAATTCTCCTTTCCAATTTCATTCAAAACATATATGTTGTCTGAATCCCTTATAGTTGTCACTACTAAACTTCCTGATCCCTCTTTCCTTATTTCACATTTCTCTGAGTTCAACTGACGTGTGTGTCCTTGATAACAAAATTTGACTTACACTCAACATATTATGCTTCATATCTTCAACCAGTAGAACATTTTCTGCCATTGCAATTTTTCTTCCAAGCTTAACTGTGCCTCTATCTATGATTTTATATGAATGATTCTTTCCAAATGAAACCGATCCATCTTTATCTTTCTTCAGAGTTAGAAACATGTTCATGTCACATTTTATATGCTTTGAACAATAACTATCAACATACCAATCACGTTTCCTGTTTTGGGCCTATAGAGAAAGAGAGCATTGATTATGCTTTCTTTTCCATATCCCTTGTGGTTACAATCTATGACTGATAATGTTCTTCTTTCAGTCCCTCGGTGGAATAATCAATCTACTATTCTTTTCTATGTGACCAAAATGTTTTCATTTGTAGCATTCTAATTCATTTCTAAATTAACCAAAATTATTTATGCAGATGGATTTTGGTGGACTCCACCTATTCCTACTGGCTCATTTTGGCAGTTTTCCTATTTGGCAGTTTCTTCCTAGTTTTTGGGTCCCTGACTTTTGGGACCATTTTGAGGCCCTAAACAATGTTTTTAGGGATCACCATAGTCAAAATTTAGAAAACGTTAGATTCTAATGGAAACATGTGTATTCCTCTGATAGACCTTTCGAACGGGTTATCATGCGCCTAAAACAGACATCGTATGCAAAAGTTACGACCCCAGGAAGTTGATGTACTAGCTTACCCCAACGGGGCCCACATGACTTTTGGCACTTCATCTCCTAGGGTTAGTTTTTTGGATGTCTAAGGTTTTTGGAATTCATGTTTATTATAAAAATTCCTTCAAAGCCTCATTGTAATCATCTTCTTGAAAATGAGTGCATTTATCACATCTCTTCTCAAAGATAAGCCGCCACCATTCTGGCAAGGTTGTTTTCCACTGCATTTTATAGTTTCAGCTCATTTCCTTATAGAATAGAAACCAATTTTATTGTATCTATGTTATTCTATGTTAAGAATATTTTAATAATATGTATTCATTTCATTATTCTCATAAAATCCGGATCAGTGGTATCAGAGCAGTTTGATCCTTGTTGTTTTCAATGCATGTCCCCAATGTGGTCAAGGTACAAAGAATTGGATCTAGAGCTTGTTTCTCTTGAGGAAAAAATCTCTCGCACGCCCAAGAAAACTCTCATGGTGGGAGAAAATAAAGACGATGGGATAGAATATCCTTTCAAAAATTTTCTTGAGGAATCCCTCATGCAACAGAGGAATGATATGATGGATAGTTTCACGCAAATCCTTCTACAACTACCAACAGGCAATGCATCTTCCTCGAGTGGAGACACTGCTCCCTTCAAGTTAAAAATAAACTTTGATATTCCTATATTCAAAGGGAATATAGAATAATATGTTGTATACAAGTGGTTGAATCTACTAGAAGGGTATTTTTCTATCCATAATTTTTCGAATAGAGAAAAAAATACTTTTGCACTCCTCAAAGCCATTCCCCATGTAAAATAATGGTGGGAAACGTTTTGTGAGAAAAAGGAGATAGAGTAACCCTCATTATTTACAATCGTGATCACCTGGGAATCCTTCAAGGATGTTGTTAAGGAAAAATACTACCCTATCAGAATTTATGATGACCTATATACAAAATGGACCACATTGCGACAAGAAAGAGAACAAGCAGTGCCCGAGTTCAAAAATATATTTCAGACCTTTCTTACCAAGTTGGGTATCAAATATTATGAATGACATACGGTGCTCAAGTGTCGCAGTGATATGCATTGATGCATCTAGACTGAAATGGAATTTCTGGACATCTCATCCTTGGGTGCAGCCTATCTATATGCCGTAAAAAATTAGCAGAAGCTCAATCAAAGGACACAACTATTTGGGCCTCAGAACTCCGCACAACAAAAAGAAAGGAAAGGGTAGCCCCAAACCATAGAACAAAGGAAATCTAAAATATGGACAACATCAAGACAACCATTGGAAGGTGTAGGAAAATAAGGAAACTCGAAAGATAAAGAAAGATACTGGGAAGTAGTGTGACTTTCATAAGAGCCCCTGGCATAACATTGTTGATTGCTACTACAAGAAGTCGCTAGTGGCTGAGGTGAAATCCTTTGAATTAGATGTGGGTTCTGACTCTGAGTCAAAACAAGAAAAGGGGAAACATATCATTAATGTAGAACCCAATTCTACCATTTCCACCACCAAGCTTGAGCCAGGTGAACCAGACGAGCCAAAGGAAGGCGAGCGCCTTTTTCATTCACAAATGTGGGTGAAGGGTACCCCACTACACTTCATCATTTATAGCGGTAGCTAGAAGAACATCATCTCAGCATAGGTTTTCAAGAAACTCACCCTGTCGATAATGACACACCCGTAGATCTACACCATGGGATGGCTCCACCAAAGGAAGAGATATCCACGTCAACCAACAATGTCACTTTTCATACGACATCAAGCCCTTCAAAGATTAGGTATTGTGTGATTTTTATCCTCTCAAAGTTTGTAATGTTATTTTGGGCCAATCATATTTATGAAAATTTCATGTTGTGTATGAGTCTATGCCTCACAGTGTTATTATTACTTTGAACAAAAAATTGTACAGGATACCTGAGGCAGTCCTACCTAGTGTCATTTCCTTGATCTCTGCCAAGAAATGAAGGAAGGCCATCTCACAGACATGGAATTTTGTCTTCTTTGTGATTCACTCTCAGAGTGAGAAAAATATCATAGCCACATCCAGTGCATCCATGATCGAACTCTTCACACAACAGAAGAAACTAGATAAGGTCATGGAAGAATACTTAGATATCTTCTCGTCACCTACGAGGGTACCTCTCCACTATCAGGTTAAGCATCCCATCGATATGATCCACGAAGCACCACTGCCCAATGGGCTAGTCTACTATTTCTCTCTGTTAGAGAATGAGGAGATCAAGAAGCATATCCAAGAACTTCTCCACAAGGGGAACATCTCTCCCATCTCATCTCCTTGTGGGAGCCCAATCATATTGGAACAAAATAAATATGGAACCTGGCGACTCTTCGTTGATTAAGGGGCTCTGAATAAAATCATAGTCAGAAACTGGTACCCAATTCCCTAAATTGATCACCTCCTTGATCATCTCATAGGGGAAAAATACTTCAATAATATTGATCTGAAGTCTCGCTACCACCAGGTCCCGTTAGAAAAAAAATATGTATATAAGATCACCTTCAATTCAAAGGAAGGTATTTTTGAATGGTTGGTCATGCCCTTTGGTTTGATAAATGTGCTAGACACTTTCATGAGGATGATGGACAATATCTTGTGACCTTTCACCAATAATTTTTTAGTGGTGTATCTAGATGACATCCTCATCTACAAAAAGACTTGGGTGGAACACTTGCAGCATATTCAACAGGTTTTTCACACCCTACGACAGCACAAGCTATACGCCAACTTGGAAAAATTCTCCTTCAACACGGACATGGTCCATTACCTAGGCTACATCATTGATCATCATGGCATACATGTGGATCTAGCAAAGATCCAGGTCATCCATGACTGGCCAGTCCCAACCACACTCATCGAGCTTCAGATCTTCTTAGGCCTTGCCAATTTGTACCGAAGGTTCATGCTGGGATTCTCCCATATTTCTTGGGTGCTCAACCAAGTAACCAGGGGTGATGGTAAGGTAAAATTTGTGTGGGATTATTCCAAACAACAAGATTTCGATGATTTTAAGAAAAACTTGTTCTTAGCCCCATTACATTCATTACCAAACCTACAACAACCCTTTGATATCATGAAAAATGCTTCAAACTATGTTGTGGGTGTCATTCTCCCTCAACATGGCCACCCTGTGGCCTATCATAGTGAGACATTATCATACATTGTTTGTAAGTATCCTACTTATGAAAAAGAAATGTACTCCATTGTGCAAGCCTGACGCCAGTGGAGACATTAAATTCTTGGGAAGGAGACAGACATCCAAACTGATCATAAACCATTGAAATTCATGCAGACCCAAGGAAAATTGCAGAATGACTGCCATCAAAAGTGGTCCACATACTTGAAACAATTCCACCTCAACATCAAGTATAAAATAGGAAGTACCAATCAAGTCACATATTGCCTCATTCGACCAACATTCATGACACTCACCACGGTGCTAGAATCTTGTGTCCACGAGACCTATGGATGGCCCCAACTACATGAGGTAGAACCAGACCGTGCCACCACCTACCAAATGTTGGGTGCAAGCTCATTTTTCGCTAATTTCCATCTTCAGTATGGGTTGTTGTGTCGTCTGGGCCATATTAGTGTGCCATCAAGTGAGCGAGCAAAGATTATTTGGGAATCCCACTACAATCAGGTTGTTGAACACTTCATCATTGAAAATACAGTGGCAGTGCTGCAGAAACATTTCTACTGGCCGAAAATTTGACAGGATTTCAACAAGTATATCAGGTCCTACATTGCCTATGCTATTTCCAAGTCGACCACTAAGAAACATGGCATGTACACCCCTCTTCTTACTCCTATTAGGCCATGGGAATCCATCTCAATGAACTACATTTCATGTCTCCCATCCACTAATAGGGGCAATGACTATATTTTTGTGGTTGTTGATCGATTTTCTAAGATGGTGATTATGGTCTCCTGTAAGAAGAACATCATAGCAGAGGCCATTGTCCAGCTCTTTTTTGAATGAGTCTAGGTACATTTTGGAATCCCATAAACCATTGTCTCAAATCGAGACAGTAATTTTATCAACACATTATTTTCGATCCTTTGGTCACTGATGGACACCAAGCTCACCAAATCCATGGCCTTCCACCCCAAAACAGATGGCCAAACTGAGGTCATAAATCGAATGACCGTACATATCCTACACATGTAAGATTCAAAGCTCCCCCACACATGGGATGAGAGTCATCCCTATGTTCATCATAGCTACAACTAAGCCCTGCATAACTCAACCAACCACAACCCCTTTCAGGTAGGGTTTGGATTCCAACCATTGGGTCCCATGGATGTTTCACTACCCCTTACGACCACCTTGGCTGACTCATCGCCTGCTCTAACTAAAGCTAACAAAGCCACCTAGTTCATTGAGAGGATCCAACACATCCACCAATAGGTTTAGGATATTTATAGAAGTCCAATGCTAAGTACAAGAAGTGCCATGATCGACACCGAGTGCCACATAATTTTCATATGGGCGACAAAGTTTGGTTGTACTTGTAGAAACAATGCCTTACATGGCCCCATCAGAAGCTTCGTCCACTCAGTTATGGGTCATACACCATCACCAAGGCTATGGGTGGAAATTCTTTTGAGCTCAACATTCGTCCTTTCCTTGGCCTTCACCCACTCTTCAACGTTGATCTCCTTTAGCCTTATTTCCCACCATTATTGGACACCTTAGAGATAGCAGAATAGTTGACACCAATAGAGCTCAACCCCAAATAAATAAAAACATGCATCCAGTGATCAGATTGTGGAAACACAGGTCAAGGGAACTCTCCAGTAAAGGATCCATCTTTATCGAGTTGTCAAAGCAAGGCAGCTCTTGAACTAAGGAAAGTGTCTCACCCAAGGCCAAATTCAGCAGAAATTTCCTGATCTGAGGGGGGAACTCAACGCAATGGAGACCATTTCTTCCTAGGGGGGGAGGATTGATCCATATGGATTTCAGTGGCCTACCACATATTCCAACTGCCTTATTTTGGCAGTTTGGAATTTTGGAAGTTTTTTCCTAGTTTTCAGGTCCCTTACTTCTGGGGTTGTTTTGAGGCCCTAAACAACATTTTTAGGGCTCACCACAATCAAACTAGATACGGTGTTACATTATAAGAGAAACATCTGTCGTCCTTAGATATAAATTTCCAGCATGCTATCGTGCACCTAAACCAGAGATCATATGAAAAAGTTATGACCCCAGGAAGTTGATGTACTAACTTATCCCAACGGGGCCCACGTGACTTTTGGCACTTCATCTCCTAGTCTTACGTTTTTGGATGTATATGGTTTTTGGAATTCCTAATTATTGTAAAAATACCTTTAGGGTCTCATTATAATCATATTCTTGTGAATGAGGGTAGTCATCACATCTCTTCTCAAAGATAAGCTGACACCATTCTAGCAAGCTTGTTTTCTATTGCATTTTACAGTTTCAACTCATTTCCTTATTGAGTAGAAACTAGTTTTATTGTATCTTTGTTATTTTGTGTTAATCATGTTTTACGAATATGTATTCATTTTTATATGCTCACAAAATCCAGAACAATTTTTTTTTCCTGATGTATTGATCAAAATCTGGACCAGGGGTCAAATTTTAGCTCAAAAATCAACGTTCTCAGAATTGTCTCAAAACAAATGTGAGCATATCCCTCATCATCACGAACCCAATGCAACTCATTTTGTCTCAAACGGACGTCGGGAGCAAAAGATATCATGATCTGTTCGAATCGCCAAACAGGTAAAAAAAGGATGTTGACTCGGCAGTCCGTATAGTCCGTACGGATGCTGATGTGGCATGACAGTACACTGAATTAGAAGGTCCGTACATGATGATGTGGTAGGGTACAACTCCCATGTGGCAGTTTATGTGGCAGGCATTGATGGTTGACATCTAGGCGAATCGTGTTGTGACACGTGGCATCATTTTCGACAAATGGTGTGGTGCCACGTGGCCTAGTCATGGGCTGCCATGTGGCACCCCTTTTATTAGTTTTGGTTTGTTCATCAAAATTTTGTAGTCGACCAGATTCGAACCGGTGACCTCCCCCACTGTATAGCGCCTTAACAAACTTCGCCCGACCAATACACCATTGATTGTTGCTTATTATATATGTGGTCCGCATTATATTTAAATTTGAATGTAAATATGGTTTAGGCCGCGATCGGGCTGGGGCTTAGCCCCAGCCCTTGGTCGCGCACTATTTCATATGACCATGCCTTTGTTAAAAGGCGCACGGGGTGTTTTAAATGTTATATCCCGTGGTGACATTATTAACCCATGTGACCGACACGCATATAAATAGAGCGCGGGTTTTTAAATGGAGCCTAGCCTCGGTTCTATTATATTGTTATATGTGACCACAACTATATTATATGGTATGTGCGCAGTTCCAATAGTTATGACCTCTGACCATTTGGTTTGGTTGAAATGGTTCCCGCCACTTTTTTTTTTTTTTTTTCCATGTAAACGGAGCCTTCCTCTTTGCACTAGCCCGAGGTCGTATGGACCCTAATGTGCTCGAGTGCTTGGCGGTTAGGGCCTGGAGGCACCCTAACCGTCCTACAGTTTTCAAATTTATTTGGTTGCGCACATGTGCTGGGTTTAAACACGCATTTTGGAGCGTGTTCTTGGTTCAAGCACACAGAGGTGCATTTTGGCAAACCAGAGACAACAAGCTTGAAGGAGGAAAATGGAGGAGGCCTAACTTCTTCATATTTTGGCCGATTGAGGTGTCGTAAAAGCCCAGATAGGGGTTTTGGGACATCCTGAATCCATTGGCACTGTTATCAAGTCCATTTGAAGACTTCTTTTTCAGGTTTTTAGCCATTGAAGTTTCAGCAAGCTCTAGGGAGCTTGAAGCCCTCATTGATCGAGGACATGTTTTGGTGAGCCTATGTTTGTTTTCTGTGATTGAATAATCATTTTTGGCTAATTGTTATGCTCTGAACACATTGGGATAGGTTTCAGAGGATATTGAGTAATTTTACAGGTGTTTTTTCCAAAGAGAAGCTCAGGGAAGCTTATGGCCACATGTAGAAGAGGTCATGCCCAGATGAGCCATGATCCGTTTTCAGAGTTCTATTAGTCATTTTTGGGGTTTTTATGTGTTCTGATCTCAATGGTA